>VJMY01001203.1:0-16938 GCA_009869795.1 Neelides sp. FZ-2019 | reverse complement strand
ATTCAATTGTGCCGTTACATTATAGAAATATTTGGTTATTTGCTTTATTTTTACCATTGGAACTGATAAATGTTATTTTTGTAATTGGTATCGGATCTCTGATTTTTTGGATATTTTCATTACATTTTTACGTCATTACGTCTTTATTAAAAATCACAATGTAAGAACTTTTTTTCAATTTTATATTTACGTACAAGGTGCAAGTAATAATAAATAATTGATTATTTATTCATCAGAATTCTAAGTTCTAGATTTAAAGCTATCTTTTTTTTACCATATGCATTTCTATAGACTTGAATTAGATGGGACGAGAATGGGTTTAGACAAATTGTCAATTATTAAAGAGAACTATTGCCTTGTTTATCTGTTAATGAATCAATTCAACGCTATTTATTTCCTCTTTAATGGTATGCTCAAATTTGACATTTTCTGTTTAATCGTTTTGTCTGGCGTTGGAACTTTAAGGTATTTTCATCTCATTGGTTTCAACGAGTATTTGTTCATTCCTTTTTTATTCATCGCCTTTTCTCTTTTGAGCATCTCTCTCTTCTATTTCCCGGCCTGTTACATTTACGAATATACTTCAAAGATCATTAAAACCAAATTCATCATACAGAATGAAAATGGTTTAAAGAAAACAAAAATTTGTTCTTTCCCATATAAAATCATTGGTTTGAGAATTGGTAATTTTTACACGGTGCAATGGGCCACTGTTTTGTTATATTATTACAATATACTTCAAACCATCTTTTCATTCCTGGTTTTATTGAAAAACTTATAAATTTTAATACGTTGCATAATTAATTATTACCTAAAAAATACAATATTTATGGACAATTTATATTAGTGATTCTCATACATACCTACCTACTAATTGTGAAATCATTGGCCATAATTGAGAGTAAAAGACGCTTTAAAGTTGCATTTAACAGGCTGAATTATTAAAAATATTTTAATGATGTTTTATGAGATCTTAAATCTTTGTACTCCTTTATATGATTCTACTCAGGATTTGCATGAAACAGTAGTCAATTCTTGACCTGTTCAACAAGTATCAAATTCTCAGAAGCGCCGAGGAATTATTTATGTTCATAAAGTTTCTTTCAAAGGGAAATTATTGTATATTAATAATTATAACTTTCAACTTTTTCTTAATTAAATAATGAACCAAGGATTGACCGATGTTGAGTCTCTTGGCAATTTCTCGTTGATTTGGCGGATGCTCCTGTGATGTAAAAAGCCGAAGTCTTCTCATCTTACTCCTGTTCACTTTTCTGAGGGCAGAACAATTGGTGGAGTTGGAAGTCCATTGATTTTAGTAATTCTCCTTTTTCCCTTCTTATTTCGGATGAAACTTATTGTAGATATTGAAATATCATGTCCAAACTCTTTCGCTTTCACTTTAAGTTCTTTATAAGGGACTCCATATTCTAAATAAACGTTTACCATTCCTTCTAATTTAATTTTTTTCCATAATAATTTATAAACAAAATAGTATATATTAAACTGTTTATTGAATAGATTAACAAAAAACATCACTCTGGCCCCAATTAGCATAATAATAGAATAAATTAACTCAAGAGGACAATTTTCGAAGTCCTATTAAACACCCTGTGCTCTGATTATAAAGATGTCACTTCTTCTGTTTCACAAGGATCATGTATTGGTTCATTTTATTTAATGTTTTTATTGACTCTTGTCAGTACACCAAGTGATTAAGCATTCAGAGCGTAAATTATTTTTTGATGGCATAATAAAATAATTGAAACTGTTGAAAAATATAAATTGGCAATAATTCGCGACGCTTCAACCAAATTTTGTCAGGTGCAATAATAATTTCCAGTTACATTATGTAATTTATTATTTAGAGAATCTTTAAAAGCAATTTGATAAATGTCTATAAGTTTAAAGTAAACATTGGCAGGTGTCATTTCATTATCATTTTTTCCTTTACCGATAATCCACTAAATTATTTGTTCAAATAGTAACTATAAAGTTTAAATTTATTGTTATTGAACTAAAAACCATATACATTACTTAAAAATTTAACGTATAATATACTTTATAATGTATTGAAATTATTAATTATCAAAAATTATAATAGCTGTTGAATAATTTTCTTTTAAAAGATTATTTAATTATTAGTATAATTATTGTATTACAATTAAACAATGTATCATTATGAACACTGAAGATTGAACTTTTTAAAAATCACAATTAAAAAGATGTATCGTTTAAAAATTCTTCTTATATTTATAGTCATTTTATTCACAACTGTATTACATGGATTTAACATTCAAAATACTGGAGAAAATTCTAACGTTCCAATAAATATTATCAATGCATTCAATTCCTGTATCATTGAAATATTCCCAACAAATAATTTAAATTTTTACTTTAATGACTTTGAATTAATTCGTGAACCTCATTATATTATTACATCATATATCATAAATCTCATGACAATCATAATGAGAAACTTGACAATGGGCGAATTTTATTTAAGAAAAACATGCCACGTCAAATTTTTCCTATTTTATAATCTATCTGTAGAAAACGACCATGAGAATATTTTTACTCAACATCAATCCAAAAAAGAAGATTTGGCTTTTAATTGCAACGTTTTATACAATTGTTTAAATGCCAACCAAAATCCTTACTACTGGAAATCACATTTGGATTTTTCAATTTTTGTTTTATCAAATGAACATCTAAAGATGCAAGTTGAAAATTGGACAAAAGATCTAATGCCAGTAATACTGAAATTAGTTAACGTCAATAATATTGCATTTATCTCAACTGCAAAGAAAAATCAATTAAAATTTGAATTTTTATGCCCAAAATGTAAAAAGTCTTTAAAAAGTCTAAAGCGGTTTTATTTGAAATGTTTTATCCGTTCAAAACAAATCAAATAAATGGAATAAGGAACAGTGGAATCGAAAGCCAAAGTTTCAAAATGCTTTTTGATTATGGATTTTACATTATTGGAAAATATTCAGACCCAGTATATATTTTAAAGAGAGATTCAAAAATTTCTGAAATTATTGATTACGATCTCCCAGACAAATATAAAAAATTAAAAAATAATTATGAAAGGGACGAATCAATTTGTTTTCAAAATGTAACCCAAAATGTTGAATGGGATACTTCTAAAGAAATATTTGTTTTATGGGATATTGCCATTAGCCAATTAAACAATGTTGATAATATAAGTTTAAATATTTTCGATGGTTTCAATATAATTGATATTTATGAATCAGATCAAGAAATTCCAAAATCTACAAAAGCAAATTTACATGTGACAGATTCAAATGAAGTTTTTGACAAAGATAAAGAAAATTATGTCAAAATTAATCAAATTTATATCACAGTTCAAACAATCTGTCAAAATTATATAACGTTTTATTCTCGAAGCACAGGAATTGCAATGGGACATTTTTGGTCAGCTTTTGAAATTTATTCTTGGATTTGTATTTTTATGAGCTATACACTTTTTGTTTTACTTTCTTCTTACATTTATTTGAAGAAATCGAGTTTACTCTCATGGAATTCCTCGTTAAATGTATATGCAGTTTTAGTTGAGCAACCTTTTGGAAGAAAAGCTAATAATTTGAACAAAACATATTTTATACTTTTAACCCCTTTAACGATTTGGCTACTCATGAGTTTGATTTTGAGTAATTCGTACAAAAGCACTGTTGTGACTCATTTAGTTGCTCCGCTTATGACAAGAGAACCAGAATTCATTGATGATTTAGTGGAGGATAATTTTGAAATTTATAAGACCTCAATTACAGGTTTAATGGATAATGATTTTACTCATCTTGATCCATTGGCAGGCATATTTAAAAATGATGACTACACATACGAAATTCATACTTTAGAGCGTAATTGTTCAAAATTTTCAAATTTTCCCAAATCATTTTTCTTGGATTATTACTGGCTAGAATTGTATTATACACAATCAGGTAACAAATATTGTCGTACTAAATCCATAAATCACACAACGATACCTCTTGATGAATTGGTTTTAATTCCTTTTCTTGGAAGAATGAAAAGAGGAAATGATAAAGAGATTTTTTACCAAATTATGAGAAAAGAGAAAATTGCAATTTATGGAAATTCAGACGGTTTGGATTTTTATAAATCCATTTTAAAAGAATCTAATAAAGAGTCAAAAGCAACTATAGGAAAAATTAAATATTTTGAAAGAAATCAAATGTGGTTTTTTGAAAATTTTATGTCGAAATATATTTCTGACATGTTTGAAAGAATTTTTGAAACTGGGATTTACCAATTTTGGAAAAGTACTTGTCGAGATAAATTGTCAGAAGGGGTTTTAATTGCTTGGAATTACTCAGAAACCTTTAGTACAAGGAAATTTCGAAACGAATTCACTGCTCAGAGACTCAATACCAATATAATTTCATTATTTCTAATTCTTTTGATGAATTTAGCTTTTAGTTTATTAACATTTATAGTAGAACTTAAAGTTTTAAATTAAATTTAAAAATTTGGCAATTTCAAAGATATTTAGTAAAGTAGTATCATGCGTTTCATAATTATAAACTCAAAAAAAATTTCCTTGCCAAAAAGTTCTAGGAGGTTGAAAGTTTTAACTATATTAGAGGCTATGAAGCTTTTAGATATATAATTGAATACTTAAACTCGAATTATGCATTCAACTAAAAATTTTGAAAATATTTTAAAAAATCCAAATTTCACCCGACAAATTCGTTTCATAATTATAAACTCAATTTGCTTTCTCAGATTCTCACTAAAAAATATGCAGATTTTAATGTCAATTATTTTTTAAGTATTTATTTCAACTAAATAAACATTACTAATGACATTTACAAGTAATTGGATATGATTGCAATCGACGGTAAGGATAAGGAGTTTCATTCAAAAGTTTCATTTGATGAAAATCGTCAAATTTATATTTTTTTATGAAAACTGATTAAATCTGTAAATAATATAAATGAAACTTGAAAGATCATAAAGAGTTGTGAAAATTTTTTTTCAAATCATGGAAAGATCAGGCTTAAAAAATTCAGGAGAAGCGAAAACCCTCATTACACAAATAAAAAACAAATCGATTCTTCTCGTTTTTTGCAGTTTAACTCTTAATTTGGAGCAAATTAAAGAAAAATGAGATAAATAATGATTAATAAACACATTATGATGAATTAGACAACATTCTTACATCTTTCAACATTACAACTAGGTTGTTTATCTATATTCTAAATTCTAAAATATTGCTTCGAATAAAACAATATAATTTAACAAAAAAATTTAATTTATAAACTTCTTGAAATTGATATGAAATATGGAGCATTTTTATTATTATAAAATATAGTTGTGGTGATTGCGGAGCTGTGATCCGTCTAATTTTAGTTGTCGATGGTTAGGTGGTTGATGAACATTTAGCACATACCTTGCATTGTGCTTCAAATGGCGCAAGGCATTTTTTTTCGCTCTCGCTGAAAAGAAAATCTTCTTGACATGGCATCACATACCGGTTGCCGTTGGAACAGCTAATGAAACTGTTGCAATTCTCAAAATTTCTATAGTCGCCATCTGGAGCTTTGGAGCAATCGACGTCTACACATGGATCTGCTGAATCCCCGGTCGTGCATTTAGCAATGGCTGGTGGATCGCAGTAGCCAATGGTTGGATTGCTTTCCGGGTTCTTTAGCGGGTTGTAGTGGAGGCCTGGTTGGCAAGGAACTTCGTAGGTGTTTCCTCCGACGCATCCATAATAATAGTCGCAGTTAGGATGTACATAACGCCCGTCAGCTTTGTCAAGGCAGTATTTATCTACAATTTTTTTATATTGAAATGTTAAATCAAAACAAGTATTTAATAATTAAATTTTCTAAATTCTTCTAATAAAATAAATAGTTTACTAAGAATGGTGAAACTAGTAGCACAAACAATTAGGCTCAATGCTACCAAAATAGGAAAGACAAGTTTCATTTTTAATTATTTCTTTATAAATGAAGCTCTAAGTTTAACCAAAAAGTCTTATTTATACAATAATGATTGTTCAAAATTAATTAATTGATAATAAAATACACGATAAATTGATAGAATATATTAACATAAAATGATAAATATGTTACTGTAATTTGGTGGTTGTGTGTAACCAAAAACAATTACCTTGACCTTGTTTACTTTCTCACGTTATTTACTCACAAGTTCATTAACTTGTTACATTGTAATATTGTAATGTTACAGCATATATTTTTTCATCATAGTTACAAAATCCTTAATCTACTTGTTTGCTACTTATCAATCACAATTTGTATTGATTCTGCAATCGTTTGATATTTTGCAATCGCCAAATCAGTACAAAAATTCATCATTCGAAATTAGAAAAATTTACAAGAATTTTAAATTTTCTTTAATCTTTCGATTAATTTCACATATCAATTAAAGCATTTCAGTCATTTAACATTTACTTTCAAGAGGTTGAGAGGTTGAAAAGTGAAATAATAGTATGCAAATATATGTATGTAGATATATTTCAACTATGCCAAGGTTCTTAATGGGCCCAAGATATTTGAATGCTATTACTAAACCCTTTAAATAACATTTTGATTTAACAATAACCAAAATTTAATTTTATAATCTCCATAAACTATATTGATTAAATTAATCGATCTAATATATAAACATGCATTTTTGAAATAATGGAATCGGTTCTTAAGTTAATTACATCTCGTTGTGATTAACTGATGCGGGTGCTGATGCTCCTGTGATGTAAAAATGCCGAAATCTTCTTATCTTACCCCTGTTCACTTTTCTGAGATCAGAACGATTGGTGGAGTTGGAAGTCCATTGATTTTAGTAATTCTCCTTTTTCCCTTCTTATTTTGGATGAAACTTATCGTAGATATTGAAATATCATGTCCAAACTCTTTCGCTTTCACTTTAAGTTCTTTATAAGTGACTCCATATTCTAAATAAGCCTTTATCATTCCTTCTAGTAGAGTGTATAAGTGACACTAGAAATCCCGCCGCCATATACCATATAGGTATTATATGTATGTATATGTATGCATTTATGTATGTATGTATATGTGTAAATATAAAGAGGAGTGATTTTTCAAAAAATTATAAAAACCTTTTCTATGTGTTTTTTGATTTAGTGTGTAATAATTAATAATGCACTGATAAAGGTCAGCCGTATGATGTGTGCTTTCATGGCCCTTTAAAATATTTCACTAAAAAAATTAGTGAAAAAATGCGATGATAAATATTGACATCTCAAGACGAAAGTGGTTAAAATGCAATCTTGTGCTCGCCAAAGAAAAGGTGCCATTTTGCAGTGTTTCTGAAATTTGTTTTAATCCAATTTTTTGTGAACAAAGATGCAATCGTTCTCCAAATTCTGATTTCTTAATCAAGTTTTCACAATGTAGAATTCCTTTATTTATTATAAACTTATGTTGATAGGCATAACTGAGAATGAATTAAATGCAAGACCGAGTGTTAGATTGTCACGGGCAATGTGAAAAATTTGTTATATTTATAATACATATTCAAAAAATTTATTTATTAGCATACGTAACATTCATATTTTGGATGAATTGAAATGGAATCATTACAGAAATGAAAAAAGTAGATATTGTGTAAAATAATTGAAACTAAAACAATGTTTGGATTTTATTAAAAACTTTCACCATCATGTAATTGACAAAAATTATATGTTAAATCAAAAAATTTTAAATAATTTATTTGACATGACTAAAAAGTAAAATTATAATTCTGTTGAAGTGGGACATTTTTGAATACAGCACTTGTTATCAAAAAAGGTTGATTCTTAAAAAAAAAACATTTGAATCTAATATGAGAATATTTGCGCTACGACATTATATTCTGGAATTAAATATTTTGAATTAGACAACATTCTTACATCTTTCAACATTACAACTAGGTTGTTTATCTATGTTCTAAATTCTAAAATATTGCTTCGAATAAAACAATATAATTTAACAAAAAATGATATTACAATGAATATTTAAATTTTATCAATGAATATTATTAATTATAAAATTATAGTGAAAGTATATGATTGTTAAGTATTGTCAACAATCAAAACTACAATATCAACAACAATCTACTTTAAGTCATTGAGATTTAAATATTTTATAATTCTTTTTCTTGTTATTATCTTGATAACTTTTGGGCTGTTGAACAAAGAGATCCCTAAAGTCTCTAATGCCATTAACTTTAAGTATAGTGGGTATTATAAAGGTACTATCGATGACTGGCCACGTCGGGTCCAGAGGATAAGCAGAGTTCAGCCGTTCCAGTACAAGTCAGTCGGCGGGATCTATTCCTATGTCTGAGGAGTCATGAATTGAAGAGACGTCATCGTAGATTTGTTCAGGGCTCAACATCCCTCCCGTTACTAAACAAAATATAAATAATGTTTTAGACCTTTCAAATATTTATTTATTTTTAAATAAAAATAGTTTATAATACTAATTAAACCACAAGAATCATCTTATAGTTGTTATATACATATATTTATATATAAAAGCAGGGTACTTATTATATCACAGCCTGTCACATTGTGATCTGGTGTGATTTAGTGATAGCGACTAGCACAGCTCTAACACAGTGTGATTCATAAACACGCAAATTTTGCCATCTCGTGAGTGAGAGGGACAAGCATTATTTTGAAGAACAAAGCTCTAATTTGTATTCTAACTTCTCTATCTACTAGCTACTCCTTTATCTCCCTACACTAAAAGATAAGAAGAAGAAACGCTCACCAAAGCCCGTTGGCATACACTTCCACCGTCCTATAGATCATCGCTCAAATGGTTTCAACCTCTCAACCAAGTCATCAAGGCATTGAACGAACGGGGAGGTTTCCGTGTCATCAAGAAGTGTATCTCTGATGCCTCCTATATCGACACTGACTTGCCTCGTTCACCCTCAAGTAGCTCGTTGAGAAAGGAGCCCTCGTTCAGACCAAGGTAAAAGGAGCCACTTAGACCTTCAAATTTCTCCAGAAATCCAAGGAAGAGAAAAATTCCACTGAAGACAAGAAGCTCTATGCCAAAAACTAAAGACAGATAAGTCGCGGACAGGTCTATTATACGGGGTGAATAGTGACTAGTGAGTTTAGCTAGGGGCTAGCGTGAGCGGCGAATATCACAGGTCTATCACACTTCACACCACACTGTGATAGTTTTTCTCCCTGTGATTTGATTTAGGGTATTTTGTGTAAAAGTGAAAACTAATATGGTAAAAAATGTTAAATCTTTTAAAATTACTTACTCTTCGGATTCGCTGTTAGCAGAGCTCGAATAGCTGACCTAACGAGGTATTTGAAATTGTTATTAGCTCTTGGAACAACTGCTTGGGTTTCTTCTGATAACTTTGCATCAATCTCAGCCGTTGTCAAGTTGCTCTGAAGGAAAAGGTGAAGTGCAGCATCCGATAAGAACACATTCGACCTCAATATTCTTTTTTCAAAAATAAAAGTACTCAAATTAAAAAATTTATAATAAGTTCTACGAACTCTTTTCTGTCGCAGTTGAATGAGTCTAGTTAATGATAAATGTTATTTTTTAAGACTGTATGCAAATACCTTTGAAGGAAGAGTGTAAATCCAGCTCTTCGTTCCTCAATGAGTTTTGGGTCAAATTTGGTCGCATGGAAGTAACGTTTGGGCGGAAGTGGAGGCACAGCTCTACAAATAACAAAAGAACAACTACAAAAAATGAGAACATCCTCAGTTTACATACTTGTTTGGGTGGTGATATTGGAGTTTTGATTTCAACCAGCAAAACTCCGAGTATCGTCGCCTCACTTCCGAGCAAGGAAGAGAGAACGCCCAATGGTTCGTCTGGAAAGATTTAATAAAGACACATGTCAACTGTTAAAGTGCTAACGTATAAAATATTTAAATATTTATGAGTATAATAAAGAGATTGAAGCAATGAATGGATGATTAGCTTCTTTATGTCAAATGAGTTATAAATATTTCAAATGATGCAATTGAATGAATTTCTAGATTGTGAACTTACATGGATTGTGACTAGGTAGGATGTGAAAGATGAGCTGAGAGTGAAGTAATATCTCGTGGTGATCGTCACCGGCTCGTTCACTTCTACTTTGATCCACCGCTAGAAATATCAGGAAAACATATAGAGTTTAACTATAGTTGTTCATTGAACTTTTAATGAGCATTTAAAGTTTAAAGTTTGAATGATGACTAACTGAATAAATTAATATTAGTAATTAAGGTTAAGAATGATTTTAATGAATAATGAAAATGGGTTAAAAAGGTTAATTTACCATTTTTTTTCTCATTGAAGGATGAGCAGTTGAGTAATTCATATTGATTGGGATATTTGAAGATATTTAATATTTTAAAGGACTTGGGTAATCGGAAACTTGAAGGCTATGGGGGTTCACTTGATATTGCTGATTTTTGTCCTTTCTCGTCTACTTTGGGTAATTTGGATGAGCACAGACAGGGACGTGGCTTGGTTCCTTATGATCAACTGACTCGGAACGAACTTTTCATTGTGGCGACGGTGTCGAGAGAATTTTCTTGCTTTGTCACATCGCGAACCAATACTCATAATACTGTTAAACTCTTTCAGAGCTTTTTACGGAGCTTCTCACTAGGGAGTTTTTTTGATTGTCAATTTAACCAGTATTTAAGGTCTATTAGACAATGTTTAGTAATGAAACTAAAAGTCAAATTGTATTTAAGGATGTAAATTCATTGAAATGGATTAATTAGGGATTGTTTGGATTTGGTAAAATATTAAAAGTGCAAAATTGCATTATTATAAAATCAAAGTTGAAATCTTTAGTATTAATTATTTTAATTAAAACTTGTATAAAGCTGTCGAAAAGACTGGGAATTTCTGAGATGGAGAAAACTTGAGAGTTGAAAAAACAAAAATGAACCAAGTGGACCGGTTGCACTTGTATTTATAGTATTATGAATAATCCTTACTTCTCACAATGTGCAGTGCTGCTCATTAGAATGGAGAAGTCTTATGTATAAATAATATATATTTAAGAATAATGACTCTCCTCCTTTTCAGGAACCTCGTCTTTGATTCGTCCCTTCTTCCAGTTAATACTAATCAGTTATTTCCAAATCAAACTGACCCTAATGATTAATAAAAAAATACTTTTGATGATACATACCATAAACTGAAAGTCCGACGTGTCACTCCGTCGATGCAACATTTTTTTTCATCATTCCAATAAAAAAGATTCTGTTTCTATACCTAATTCTCATTCATTTTAAGCCTTTAATCAGATTTAGTAAGTATTACTAATTGCTTTATTGCCATTTTTATTTCGTCTTTTTTTCTTATTTAGCATTCCAATTGGTTTGAAGATAATATACTCATTACATATGAAATTACTTCATATATTTGAATTGTTAAAAAAGCGCTTATTGGTACAAAATAATTTTTATTAAATGTATATTTTATTTAGTGATTAAGAAAGTTTTCCTTTAAAAGTTGTCAAATACTAATACTTGAGAAATGCCTTAGTCTACTAATTAAGCTATATTCATTCGTTTTACACAGAAGAAAGACTTAATATATGGTATTAGAATACTCAAATTTTAAGGGAATTTTTACAATCAAGATTAAAGATGTAGTAAATACTATAAGGCAATACATAAGTACTTTTACCATATGAGCTAGTGCACATATTTCCTAAAAACTGTTTCTTCGGCAATTTAAAATATTTGTAAACTCGAATACAAGAGCCTTGATCTTTTGAATATTGACAATTATTTATATGGAATGAAACTCAATTCTTTTGAAGCTGAACGACTGTAAATTTCTTTAATTGTTAGTTCAATTTCAAAGTCTCAATAGCTCGAAAACTTTCACATTCACAGAGATATTCTAGATAATGATAACGTGCTTGATTAAGAATTTTTATGCGAAAAACTTAAAAAATAATTAATTAAATTGATGGGAATCTTTTTAACTAGGTATAAGTATATATCCTTTAGTTGCGGTATTTAAGCATTTATATAAGTATTTATCTTCATGTTAATTTTAATCATTGTCATTCAGTTTTTTAATTGATTGTCACTCACTAATTTTATTGAAATATATTTTAGTGACTTAGTAATTTAACGAGCAATCATGTGCAATCACTGATTTATTCAATTATTAATTAACATTTCTTATTGTGACAATAAAACTTGTTTATAAGTATTATAATACACACAATAGATGTGTCGTTATTTTATTGGACAATACTTGTCAAGTGGAATTTTTATTCAAAATTTTTATCTAATATGTTAACTAATTTATTAATTACAAATTATTTATTAAGTTATTTTTGACTAAAATATACAAATAGCAAAGACTGAAGTAGCAATTTTAGATATATATTATCGTTTATAGGTGGATATTAGAAACCAGTCACCCGACGTATCAGAAACCAGATTGTCCCGACGTACTAAAAACCCGACACCCGACTATTACTATTGCATGCCTATCTAACCTATCAGAAACCCGACACCAGAAAAATCTACCAAAAACCGAAGATTCTGGTAGATATTTTTTAGAGTCGGGTTTCTAGTAATCGCCCCACCTGACCTACTTGAAACCCGACACCAGAAATTTTGACCCGGCATGCTGGTTAATTAGGTGGAATATGATTAGCTATTAAATATATATTATAAGTTTATAAGGTTAATTTAAAATATTTTGAATTATTAATTTAATATTAATCTAATAATTTGACATAAGTATGTAATTATGATATCGGATCTTTTGTAACTTTCTAGTCGGGTGTCGGGTTTCTGGTATCCATCTCGTTTATAGTGTTTTTTCTCATTAAACAGCGTATCAAAAGTAATCATTAAATAATTATGAAATATATTTATTGTTAGAGTTATTTGTAATTTTATGACAAACTACATACATGTAGTACTTATAAATTAGCAAACATTTAGTTTTTAAATTATTAACTTCATAGTAAATATAAAGAAATATTTTTGTGAATTATTTAATTAGGCATCTGTAATAAATATTAAATTTATTGTACCTACCTTAGAGTAAATACAAAATTATTAAAAATTTAATAGTAAAAAGGATAGGTAAAACATGAAAAGCAGATAAAAATTTAATAAAAAATCCCAATGAAAAATTTCCATTTGAGAATAACAACTGATGTAAGTATATTAAAGATAAATAAATTTAATTTACTTTATTGTTTTTCTTTTACATTTTATACAACTTTAAATTATTTATTTATTTTGAGATGTTTAGTTTAATATTTGATTTTTAGTATGATAGTTTTTACACTTATGACGTGGAAATTTCCTGCCCACCTTTAAATAATTCGGATATTAATTGCACATTCAAAGGAGGATATTCCGCAAATTTGTTTTTAGAAATTGTTAAAAAATTTAATTTTACGTAATTAAAAATTGCTTTAAAAGTATTAACTTATTTGTTAATATGTTCGTAAAATATTTAATGATTGGATAGATACGAATTTATTAGAAATGTTGGAGTTTACGATTTCAATGATTCTCATAAAATTGATATATATGTGGGTTCGTTTCTTTTGAGGGATGATCATGTATTAAAAATTGACACATCGCATTTGATTGGATTTACAAAGTTAAAACTATAAAGTCAAATATATATATATATTATTATTATTATTAAATTAATTTTTAAATGAAATTTATATATTATTTATGTATTTAATAGACCTACAGTATTTTTAAATAATTTATTTGAAAATACATTAAAAGATATTCTGTTCATTTCATTTACACGATCAGCCTGGATTGGAATTTTAGTGTTGTTAATTATATCATTTATTTTTACATGTATAATTTATTTTATTTCTAATATCAAAGATAAGACAAATAATTTTTTTTCTGCTGAAATTTTTTGGAAATTATTTTCTTTATTAGTTCAAAAAGGCAAACTATGTTAATAAATTAATAATTAAAATGTCTTTGTTACTGTTCTACATTATTAATTTATTAATACATTAACGTTAATATATTAATTATTTATTCTAGGGGATTTTAACTATGATTTTGGCTTTGGTGTGTTAATTGCGTTTTGGACTACTTCTTTTAGTTTTTATTTAATTTATACAATTTATTGCTCATCAATAGTTTCAGTTTTATCATTACTTAAACATGAAATTATTTCTGTAAATGATTTAATTGAATCAAATTATGATGTTCAATTAGATGATGAATACAGTGATGATCCAATGATTAAATATTCTTTTGAAGTAAGTCCACTCACAATCAGTCTTAATCGGCAATGAAATATTTTAAATTTTTATTTTATAAAATAATACTACAGAGGCTGACCACTCGATATAAAACCGATTTAGAAATTAAGCATTTTATTTAGATCCGAATGAATGTCTTTAATATTTTCAATGTGTTGTCCCTCCGGTCCGGCATCTTCGTTTCCATGCTGCAAATACAGATCTTGTCCTATTGATATTCTTCCTTCCAACCAATCAGTTTTTTAGCGAGTGACCGGCCTGTATTTCAATATAGATAATATTTATTAAATTGATTTTAGAATTTGAGGAATAAATCTAATGAAATTGAGAATTTGATGCAAAAAGTTGATAAGTCAAACAAAACATTTAGAAACTATGAATTATCAACAAAACAAGCGTTTTATCAACCCCAAACCTTCATAACTTATGAAGAAACTGGGCTTTTTAACATTTTAGAAATATTTGGTTTTGTTTCTTGTACATGGACAATGTTCCGAGTTCAAAATATTCGATATCCTCTGGCAATGTATTTGGGGAAAAATTCTTCTTTTAAATATTTGATAAATCAAGAGTAAAGCATTAGTTATATAATATATAAAGTATTATACTTATAACTTAATTATTCGATTAAGAGCCCTGACTACTATTTAAATATCTACCTGATTACTATTTGAGACCGGCTAATATTTCTTTTTAGACTCAAAACAATCAATATATGTTGAAAAATATTCATATTTTCTTATTACAAGTTCAATTGATTTAAAGACTATTTATTATATATTTGATGTATTTCCTTAATCAAACTTTAAATAGCATGTAAGTAAGCCTTCAACTCTTATTAAAACTTGCTTTTGTATATGCATTTACCGGGACCTTAATCAAGCCCGGCTACTATTCGAGACCAGCTTTTTTAAGTTGTATCATGAGACCCGGCTATTAATCAAATCCCGGGTACTATTCAAACCCGGCTCTTAATCGAATAATTACAGTATTATGTTAATGGTACATATATTGGTTACTTATTATATTAAATATATATTATCAATATTATGAACATCTTGTTTTATAATTATAACTTATAACTTAATAAATATGCATAATGGATTATTTTAGATTACTTAAAATGGATGAAAATGGGATCATAATTTTGTATAGAAAAAGATGGTTTAGTTCACCTGAAAATTATAATTGCAAAACATTTGTTCGACCTCCATTCCAAGTTCAATTTCAAGATATTTTTTCGGGATTTGTTATTTTTGTTAGTTTGGGATTTATTGCGTTTATTATATTGATTTTTGAATGTTTATACAAACATTATTCCGATTATCATATATAACTACTTAAACCTATACACCACATTAATAATAAAATATATTTTTGGCATATAGAGTTTATTAAATTTGAATAATACACAATTTGTTATTAGTAATTATGAGAAAAATTTAATACAGATAACTCAACTATTATTTATATATATTCCATTATATATATATATATATATATATATATATAAATAATAGTTGATCATTTACAAAAAATAATTGATTATCAAATGTATTATAAAATCATTTAACAGGCAATGGAAATAAAGAAATGACCAGATAGTGAAGTTGCACCAAGTAAGTCTATTTATTAATTTCATTTGAATCAGCTCTCATCGTTCTTGCGAATTACTTGCTTTTGTTATAGTAATAATTAAATTTAAATTCCCTCCACTTCCATCGGAAACTCTTCAGATTTTCCTTACATATGAAAATATGGAGATATTTATGTGAATGCCATAATGAGGAATAGTTGTTTATTTAATATATCTAATGCCAATAAATAATGTTTTAGTTATATGGATATAGTTTGTTATTAAAAAAATGTAAGTTGTGAATTTATAATATGTTGATACAATTAATTAAGCATCAGCTTGATTTCACTGATCGAAGGAACTTCATTAAACTTCTTCTTTAGCCGCGTAATTGTAGTCTTTGCAATTTTTGACGAAATTTCATTTTTTGTTAGCTCAAATTCTAAATTTGTCCAAATGTCTCCTTCCACCTTGGTTTTGATTTCTAAGTTTTGCAAATAAAACAATGAACAAAATAAGTTAAATTAATATTTAATAATACCATACCAGTTGATTGAGTGACAACGGATGGTTGGGCAGCACGAAAATGATCCCACAAGAAATTAAATGCCTTATCGGTGATAGGAGGCATTCCTTCTTTTTTTAAAATTTCAAGTAATGTTTTTTTCAGTTCTGGTTTCAGCGACATTTCTAAAAAATGCAAAAAAATAAATCTTTAACTTGTACGGTTTATTTTGATTTTTTATAAATAGTTTAATAAATATTTGAATTCAAACCCACTTTAAAAGTAAATAGTTAAAATTGAAGCGTCAGAGATGAATATCTGAATATACTTTTCCAATGAGGAAGTAACCTTTAAAATACGTTCTTCTTCTAGTGAAATGAGAAGGAATTCTAATTTTACGTTTCAGATTTGTGTCAAATATAGTGGGAGTGAAGGAACAAGGCCAAAAGTGTGGTAGTTGGAAAAATCTTCCTTTACTATTTTTAGGCATGATACGAAATGTAAACAATTTTAGATTTATGTCTTCGACGATAAATCAAGAAAGGGTGTTTTATATACAAGATTAGATTGGAGA
>VJMY01001202.1:0-16998 GCA_009869795.1 Neelides sp. FZ-2019 | reverse complement strand
GTTTCTTCCTCAACATCATATTCAGTGATGCAAACATTAGTAATGAGACTGAATGCTAGGCATTTAATTCCACAGTGTACAGCCGTCATCACCTCAGGGATTGTGCTCATCCCTACATTGTTTAAAAATTAAATCAAATATAACTTTAAGTTAAACATTATATTAAATAAGTTATTTTGATAATTTTACCAACTGCGTCTATCCCAAGTATCCTCATGGCTCTAAGTTCTGCGACAGTTTCAAACGAAGGACCGCCAACCATCGTGTAAACTCCTTCGCGTATATATTCACCAATTCCAACGTCAATAGCAATAGTCTTTGCGAGATTCCTCAATTTATAATCATATGCTGAATTGAGTGGGGGAAATCGCGGACCGAATTTCTCATCATTTGGACCGCGCAGTGGAGATTCACCACCAAATCCAGGAAAGTTGATGTGATCCTTGAGAATCATTATATCACCAACACAATAATTTGGATCCAATCCGCCAGCAGCATTAGTTACGATCAATGCTTTAATTCCCAATTGCTTGAAAACTCGCACAGGCATTGCACACTTGAATAAAAATATTGGAATTTTAATTATAATTCTGTAATTAATGTTAGAAAATTAAATATTTAAGTTTGTATTTTAACTATTAATTTATTAAAAACGAAAGAATAATAAAATTTTTATTTAAATTTTAATAACCTTCCATAACGGATATCCTTCATAATAATGAAATCTTCCTTGCATGGCCAAAACTGGAACATTTGACAGATTCCCAATCACAAGTTGCCCCACATGTCCATGTACAGTCGATGACGGGAAATGTGGAATTTCCTCGTATGGAAAAACATCCCGATCAACAATTGTGTCAGCCAAAGTTCCAAGGCCTGTCCCGCAAATAATTCCAATTTTTGGTCTGTGAGTTGTTCGTTCTTTTATGTAATTAGCACTTTCAGTAATGATTTCATTTGTATACCTTTAAAATAACGAAATAAATGATTAAATTTTAATTTACAATTATAATCACTTTTAATACATTATGTATTATTTATAATTCATGTTACATTTAAATATATGTACTACGTAATTGTAAACATTATCGTCTTACGGATTTGTCACGTTTCCAAATGTAGCCAATGGGACTTGTGCCACTTGGTTGATTTCTGATTTGTTGTTTTTAATTACGAGCTCATTATAATCGGGTTGTTTTACATGATTTCCAATTTCATCATGAGGGTAAATTACTTTTGAGAATTTGAGACTCATTATATTAGATATTGAATATTGTATTTATCTTTGAAAATCAAGTTATTTATGTTAATCAGTATATATTTCACTTGAGGCTAACTATTTTTGTATTTTTTAATTTTTCAGCTGTATTTTGCTAGCATGGGAGTAGGAAGATTGTAAATGAATAAACAGCTCTGTCGCAATTTCTTGGTTCAAATACTTTTGATTTTTTTAATTGACTTATAAAATGAGTTAATCAGAACACATAAATCTTGAGGAGAAAATCCTTGATCTTTAATTCTTACAATCAGCAAGAATGAGCTTTATCAGGGTGATTATGTGAGGAGCTGTGGAGTTGTAAGTTAAATAGAAACAATTTATTTTAAACGAAAACTATAACAACTTTTCATGCATGAGTATGACATTATTTCGAATGTTATCAAAGATGAGAACTTTATATATAAATACACATTGATGATGTTGTTATAAATGTAGGTACGTTTAACTATGTTATGGTTATGTTAAACATTAAATATTGTAACAATTATTAATAATGCTTTTATAGTTGATTAAGTCACGCCTTTACAATCTAGTGTTTCTTAGCCTTATTGGCTTGATTTGGAGGATCTCTATTGTTTGAATAAGATAACATTTTTTCTTGATCTTTGTATACATACACGATTCATGGTTTTATCATTATATCATTTCCTTCATAAAAAATATTTCCTTAATATCAGGATGTAAGCACATTTATTTATAAAAGACAAACTTTATGAGAATATGAAATAAATAAGCCTTATTTTAATATTTTAATAAATATTGGTATTTATTTATTTATCTACTTACATGTTTTACGGATACAGTATATAATGTATTTAATATTTAACAATTAATTTTATTTAATGATGGAAATTTATTTATAATTAATTATTATAAATTTTAGCTGGCATTGATGGCATTTGTGATTTGTTTAACTTCCACAACCCAAACGTTTGGTTGAAATACACAATTCAGAACTTTAAAAATCACCCATTGAATGACTATTATTTTCAATTGCATTTAAAAGTTGATTTAATATATTTATATGAGATATTGCTTGAAAATTGAAAAGTTAATAAGTATCTATTTAATAAAGGTAACTTTATGGTCAGGTTAGGCTAAAGTCATCTTTATATCCCATGTTTTGGAGTTATTAATTTATTTGGGCTTTATTAGATTTTCAATTCTTCCTAGAATGAATTAAATATTGACTGAGATCATTTTAAGTCACTTTAGTTTGCTACAAAAATCGGATTAAAACTATATTTATTTTGAGTAAATGCTCGTATATGATTTCAGTTAAGATATTGATTTAAATTAATTTAACAGTAATAATATGTATAGGCATTATTTTTGATTATGACTATATTTTTGTAATTTATAATAGATGCTATGTTTAAATTATTTCGATAAATTGGATATATACAGAGTATAGAATTTAATGAAGATAAATTTTAGTAATAATTTAATATAAAGTAAATGAAGCAAAATCCCATATAATTACTATGGTCTTACAAGCATTGGCTAGATAGATAGGAATAGATTATTCATATAATTTTAGTGTTTATTGTTCTTAGAAGTAAGTTAATTAAATTGCATTCAAATTGTTCCTGTCGGTAATACTATATTATTTCAACATAATTTTTATTTTACTCATTCCAAATTTTAGAAACGTAGAATTAAAGGAATTGTTTTCTTATATTTGCTTATCTAATAAAGAATTCTAAAATCAAATTATGAATGGTATTGCAGTATAGGTACTTTTAATTCATTATTTAATTCCAAGAGAAGAAGCTACAAGAGAAGGAATATAAATTTAGATAAAGAAAAGTCAGCAAAAATTGATTATTAAAGTGAAGAAACGAGTTGAATGAGATAAATTGGTCTTCGGATCTCTTCGGCACTCTAACTACTTCCGAACACATTTATATTTCATAACTTTACAACACGCACATGGGAAATATTACGAGCTATCTTCTTCAATAAAATTCAAGTTCTCAATTGATTGATTTATTCCAGCTTAGCTAGGCTTTTTCTACTTTATTCAGTTCTTGGTTCTCGTGAAAAGTAATCCCAATTTTGCCAAGTTTATACTGATTACAATGACATTGTTTTACTTAATTTTTCTATTGATTTTATTTTTAGTATTTAACATAGAAATGTAGTTTATAAAAAATGAAAACTAAATGTTAAAAATTTTAACCATGCACAAGTATTTCATTATAAAAATTTAATTCTTTTTAAAATGGAAAATAAAGTTGACTCTCAAACTCCAATTAATTTAAATTTTCCTAAACCAGGTGAGTAGCATTATGAAACAATTAAAATAACTTGAACATAACATTTGCTAAAATAAGTATTTTTTCTACCAGAGAATCGTTCTTCATATTCCAAAAATATGAAATTAGAACCGATTAATTTCAACAATTTATTTCCATCAATTTCAAATGCAGAACAAATAAGTGAGAATTGTAGAATTGAAAAAAGCGAATCCACATTTGAATCTCCGCATCATTTAATTGGAACCGAAATGCGAAAGATCCCCGTTTTAAAAACAGTCGTCACAACGCCGCGGGATGAGTCAAAAAATCCTTTTTCAAGTCCAACCAACACAACGACCATTTTAATTTATGGGAAAGCAACGAACGAAAGCGGAGTAAATTCTAAAAGTATGAACAAGAAAGAAATAATTCTAAATTCCTTGAGTTCAACAGGAGGTGAAATAAAAGATTTTCCTTCTTCTCCTAAAATTTCCTCTGCGCTGAGTACGAGCAATTCACAAGGAATTCAGGATGCAGGAAATAGAAAAATTCCATTGAATCAAGCGAGCCCAGATGGAGGAATCCCTTTGGCAAACCTTCCAAAGAAAAGGACAAAAAGTGTTGATTTTCAATCCACAAGTGAAAGAATGAACAAAATAACAGAAGAAATTAAAAATGATTTAATAATCAAGAAAAATCACGAACGTCCAAAAAACTTGATTTTCAAAAGAAGCATCCTGCTACCAGAATTGCCCTATTTATCATTGCAAGATTCCTCTAAAACTAGAGAGTCAAAAATCGGCGGGCAATTGAAAAGTCTAAAGGAAGCGAAAGAAGTGAATGTTTGGGAGTGGAGTGGAAACAGCACGAATTCGAAATCAAAATCAAGCGTAGTTGAAAAGGGAATCCGAGTCGGGAGTCTGAGCCGAGCTAGACTTTCATCTATTTCGTTTCCTTTGGAGAGGGAATTGAGCGAACAGAAGAGTCCGGGCAGTGGCGGAGTTGAGAGGGCAAAGGAACTCCAGGCATCTGGTCCTTCACTTATTCGCTCCGCATCTGGTAGGAATTCTACACGAGCGAAGACTTGTACAATTCGCCCCTCTGCTTCCTTTATACAACCAACTGCAGCTTCAACTCTCAAGGAAGTTGCTAAGTTTCAACTTACAGAAAATTCCAATCCGCTTCAAACCAAAGAATCAAATATCATACCAACGGGCTGCTACAAGTTTAACAAGGTATAGTGATTTAACTTTAACTTTTATTTGTAAGATTTACATAGAATCATTATTAATTATTACATACATACATAAGAATTTAATATTACTTTCATATTACATATGGCATTAGTAATGTCACATTACTATTACATTCATAAAACATTGCGAATAAAGAATAAATATTATTTAGTCAAGTAATGACTAAATACATAAATTTAAATCATGCATTTACTTATATATATAGTTTGCGTTATTTGAAAGCATGCAACTCCCTACTGTATTATATTCATTCCATTTGTTGCCATTAATTGAGAATGATACAAAGCTCGTATTTTATATGTATGATGAATTTTGAAATAGTGATGTTATAGTTATAGTTAATAGGAAACATACTTAATGAATCACTTAACTTGCTTGAGTTGGCAAAAGGAAGTGTTAATAATATGCGTATTAAAAACCAGTGATTATTTTCAATGTCACTGAAATAGTTTAAACTCTCAATGGGTTACCAAGGAGAAAGCTTCAAAGACTAATTAATTTAATGATCATTCTAGCAGATATTAGATAATTTTTGATTAATGTTAAATGTATGTTCTTATATATTAAGTAGAAGTTAAAACTATTGGATGAATTTAATTATAAAACATTTTAATAAATCTAAAATAGAAACTCTAAATTTATATTAGAGAGAAGGCGAAAAAGTTAATATTTGCATTTTGAGGCAGAAAATGAGAACACTTTCATGGTAAGAAATAAGAGTAAACTCTGGGTGCATTTACCTTTAAACATTAAACCTTTGGATCAATGAGTTCAAAACCTCGGGAGAGATTGTTTTAATCTTTCTTTTATATGAAACTCCGTCATAAATTTTAATCACTTTCATTTGTTTCCTGACTTTATTCCTATGATTAGATTTGATAACTAACTTTTGTACTTGTATAACAATTTATTTCATTATAATTTGAACAAATAAATTATGTTCATATTATGTTCATATTATTATTCATATTATTGTGTTATTTAATTATTTCAATTTAATTTCAATTTTAATAAAAAGAACTTATTGAAGAGTTTTACTATAAATCAAAATATATTTAAATTTATTCCAAAAACCTCAGTCCGAGCATGTCTAAATATTAACAAAAATTTAGCAACATAGTCTAACAGTGTCCAACAGATGAAACGCGAGAGAATTCTCTTCTTTGTTCATTCATTTTCATTTCCTCGGAGTGCATATGAAGGAAATAGCTCCCAGACATCCGCTCAACTTTTCTTCCATCCCAACCAATCCCTATGTGTGTTAATGAGAATTGAATTTCTATTCACATACTCAACCCCAAAGGGAAAAGAAACCTGGCTTATTATTCATTTTTATGGAGCAGGAAAATACCATCTATGAAATTGGATTTGTCTTCTAAGAGTTTATCCAACGTGTTTAATTTAAAAAGCTTTGTACGAAAAAATATTTTTATGTTAAATATTTAATACATTATGTAAACTATATTATAATCAATTTTATAAGTTAAAACGTATTCATGTGTTAAACACGTATTCAGGTAAGATAAAAAAAAGGAGAAAAGTATCCAAAAGTTTAAAAGGAAGGAATATTTTCTTGGTACTTTAGATCTCATTTTAGATAATGAGGAATGCAGAAGTCTGAAAGAAGGAATTCTGTTTAAAATAGAAAAATAATTAACTCGGAATCTACGTGCTATCCAATATCCTTTAGCTTCAAACAATCAATCCTTATGTGTCATATAATATAATGACTCTGCACATTTCTCGAGTTGACATGGACTCTAAATATTCTTAAACTGCCAGATTTCTCCTAAGATACGTTTTTATAAGTAGAAAGAGAATCCAGAGTCAGAGTGTCATCAACACATAACTATTTAAACTCTTATTATCGTCTATTTAGTTAAAATTCCCACTATATTGATTCTTAAATTGCATAGTTTGATATGTTTCTTCATGATTTCAGGCCTTCTAAAATGTACAATCTATTAATATTAACAACAAATTTAATAATATGTTTGATTTAAATAAAATTTAATTTTTAAAATCTTAATTTTTTTTTAAATGAATGCTTTCTTAAAAATGGAAAATATTTACGAAAAACAAAAATGTTTTCTTATTGGTAAAATATTTTCTTTCTATAAGCTTCTTAACTATGAAACGTACCCAACCAATATTTCAGCTTCCAATTGTGTACCATATGAAACATTTACGTAAAAGAGAATCCTGCCCATTATTATTAATTACATTAATGTTTTTTGGAATTTCACCTAATAGGTATTCATTGTACACAAGAATTTTTCTTTTTATATTTCAAATATTTGACACATTTTTAAAATGAATTTCAATTAAAATAAGTTTGAGCAATTTAGAAAGAGTGCGTGTTGGGTGGAAATAAAAATACAATATTGATTGAGGTAGCACTCTTATGTATTAGATAGGTTTACTTTATTATTTTGCTAAAATAAGAAGTTTGGGATAAGTGGGCGAGTTTTCCACTTCGCAAAATATCGATTCTTTTATATTGCGTTCAATTCATCCTTATACCTTGGGTCAATCTTATTAAGTTCAAATGAAAGTATTTGTTACTATATGTACATAGTTACTTACAATGAAAAATACTCTTAGATTGTGTAAGATGCTCATTATATCTATTATATGTATTTGCCCTGTTTCACTATAACTATACTGATATTGTAATATAAAATGGTCTTTACAAATGAATATATATATATATCAACTACATACTCATATTTTTTCATTTGTAGATAAGTCGGTAAATAAGGCGCACAATTTACATAAAAAATTGGACTTTATATCCCTTTGCTATAGTTTTGCTATAACTTTGCCGCCTTAGTATAGGATTTACTTATTTATCCAACTACTAAGAATTCACGACCATTCCACTTTCCAAATGTTTTTTTCTTACAAACGGCCGAATTTTGCAAAGCCCAATAATTATAAAATTCCAACTCACCCTGAAAATTTTTCCCATTAAATGCCAAATGATGTCATTTAGATGGCTTTAAAAGTAAAAAAAATATTTTTTCCTTCACATTTGGATTTTTTTATCGACCGAAAAATAAAGGTTGAAAAGGTGGATTTAGTGAATGAGTCATTGCAAAGGTCTCGATCAATTCTGTTTGGCAATTTCATTCAAGAATCAAAGAATCATAAACGTACTTGTCATTAAATATTAGAAGTAGAATAAAATGCATAGAATTTGTGTGTTAAACAATTAATTAAATAAATTTATGTAAAGTTATGTAACTATACTCTAATAGATAGTATTTTGCTACATCTATATCTATGAAAAAGTATAAAATTTAAACAATAATAAAATAAAAGAAATGAATTGATTCAAAGTTTTATTACCATGTTTTAACTCTTATCTTAAACCATTGTTAGTTAAGGTTCGTTTTTAATTTACTATAATAGGTCAAGATATTACAAGCTCCTTGTACAAGTTCTTAAGCCGCATGGATTTATATAAAATGTTTCTCTCTCGGTTATGTCATAAGTCAAAAGTAATAATTTAAAAATTACACTGGAGCCAATAGTAATCATCACTATAGGATAAATAGCTTATATGAGATGAATAAAATATTTATGCAATGAGAAATGTTCAGTTTAGTCTGACTCAGGAAAAATATGTTTGTGGTTTGGGGTTTAACTTGTAAAGTAAATCAATAAGAACATTTTAAATGGAAATTTTGTATAAAAAAAAATTATTCAGAGAGCAAAATTTCACTCAATTCTTTATTATGATGCGATGACTTTATAATGTATAATGTAAATAAAAAACACTTATGATGAAGGTGCATAAAAGCTTTTAGTTATGTCAACAATGTAAATGTTATGGATTTTTATCAAACTTAAAAATTTCCCATTTTATATTTCTATAAATTGTCTTTGTTTAATTAACCTGTCAAACTTAATACTAATATATTTAAATCTCTAGGTTTATTAACAAATGTGATTGAGAATGTTTGCTTAATAACAGATGAGTGACAATGCGGCAAATGTGGGAATGAAAGAAATATTTTCTGCGTTCAGCCGCTTTGGAGACACGGCATCAGATGGGAAGCAAATCACATTGACCAATTCGGACAAATGGATGAAGCAAGCTGGAGTAATTGATGGAAAGAAAATAACTACCACTGATACTTCAATTGCATTCAAAAAACTATTTAAGTAAACTCATGAAGGAGTTTCTCTTTTTTAATTGTCAATTCATTTGTATTACAGATATTGATTAAGTTGATCTTTATTCATTTTTTACTTTATATATTAATTATATGTAATCTGGTAAAACTAATTATTTTCTAGTCAAAATATAGCATGTTAATATTGTTTTTAATTTAAAGAACTTCAAAAAAGGTGAATTATGCGGATTATAACAAATTTATTGAGAGCCTTGCAACGGCTAAAAAAATTGAAACAAAAGAAATCACCGATAAAATGACGGCGTGTGGAACACCAAAACTTTCTCAGGTTTCATTAACAAATCCATAGATAAATAGTTAGATAACAAATGATTAACAATTATTTTTCAGTATCTTATTTTTGTATTAAAAAGATACCAACATTACAATATTAAAACTACCAATAATTGAAATCTGAGTAAAGATTAAAGTTAGAGCAATAAAAATAATTATTAAAAATGTCCAGGCAACCAAAGCTGCACATGTTGGAGTTGTTGAACGATTGACGGACACTTCAAAATACACGGGATCTCACAAAGAAAGATTTGATTCAGCGGGGAAAGGACGAGGAATTGAGGGGCGAAAGGACGCTCCTTCATCTGGCTACGTCCAAGGTTTCAAAAAAGAAACACTAACACCTACTTGAAGTCAATAAACTTATTCGCACTATTCTTAATAGTTAATACAAATATCGCAGCTAAGTAATAAATTTTCATTTTTTGTTTATTTATACTCTTTTAGTTCAAGAATATTATAATAAATTATTATATATGTTAAGAAAACTATAGAGAAAATAATAAATATGTTTTAAAAACAATTATAGATTTTATTATATTGTTTAATTAATTATAATAAAATTGTTTATACCTAGTTAATATGTTGAAAGCAAAGATATTTATTAATTAATGCAATGACTGTATTAATGCATGGCTCATATAACTATTATCACTGACTCATTTTTACATTTAGTAATCAATATTTATTTCAGTATCCAAACTATCATATTATTAAGTATTATGTATATTTAATTTCCTTTCTAAGTTGCATTAATTTAAATCTTAAAAATGTCTTTAAAACTCCATTATATCAGATTTAATAATTGAAAGGGAATAAAGAAAGTATAGAATTTGTAGAAAACCTTATTTAGAAATACTTAATTCAATTAATTATATAATTCAAATATCAATCTAAAATGTTATTAAATTGTTTACATGATTATAGTACATGAAATTGAAATAAAAGTAAACTTTATAAGTATCATTAAATTATTCCAATGTCCATATCAGTGACATGGTGCGATATTCATTACGCCCCATGTCGGGTAAAAAATGCGTAGGGTGTTAGGTATTCGTATTATATTCGTCAGCGTAAAATTTAATCTATTCTACGTTAAAATTTTTAATTATAGAACTCTTCCAATAATTTTGTATTCAATTTTCCTAAAATTCATGATCGCCATGAGGAATAATTTAAGAAGGTCTTATCAAATCCGTTATCATAAGTGATGCTTACAATTTCAAATGTCCTTCGTAAATTTTTATGGCAGTATAACTTTATTTGGAGCCTATTTAGCTTGTTAGTTTAACCTTTTTTCAAAAGCACTTTTCTAGAATTATTCATCACATTAAGTTTAATTAAATAAATAAATTTAAATTCTTTTATTTTCTCGAAACTTATTATTTTTGGATCTATTATGAGTATTATATTTTGTACATTTTAAATTATAATGAAAACAATAACATTAAACACTACATTAAATTAAAAAGATTAAGAGTAAATTTGTTTTATACCTATATCTATATATTATAGCTGATGATTTGTAAATTGGAGAACATTAATTCAAAGTCAAAGACTTCGCAAAATCAATATCTCAATTGATAAATTATAAGTAGAGTAATCTGGGGACAATTGGTCAATTTTTTTCGAGCTTTATTTATAATACATTACACTATTAAATTTCATTAAAAGATATATGCATTAATTTAATTAGCTATCAGACTACACAAATCAAAATTGCAAATAAAAATTTATTTTATAGTGAAAGTCTATTAAAATTAAATACAAATTAAAAAGTTGATTTTTGACCAATTGTACCCAATATTGGATACGGTTGGTCAACACGTTGGGTACAGTTGGTCAATGTTAATTTAATTGAATTAATATTTAATAGTAAATTTAATTTGATTGGTAAATGATTATATATGTATGTGTGTGTTTGAATATGGGTATGTACTAATATGTAATTTTTCGCCTTGTATTTGTTTTTCTTTTTTTGTTCATTCGCAGGGTGTTTTTGATGTCATCATTTGTGTTAGGCCTTTTCAAACTTTTTTTTCCTGTTGGCTATGGCTAAATTTTTCTCAGCCAATTTATCTCGAACAGGTGTTTCGGTCAAAATGGAGGTTTGACCACGTATTCTTCCTCTCGTCGAAGTCTTTTTCTTCGGCTTTTGGAAAAGGAGCAATCGATTGAATGCTCAAAGCAGCTAAAACTTGAACGTTACTTTCAGTTTGAAATTGTCGATCTGTTACTGACGAAGGAGCAAAATCGGTTTCGGAAAATATATCTTGGTTAAATGGATGTATTCCAGTGGAATTAATCTGTCGATAATATTTTTCGAAATTGTGGCCTTTTCGAATGGTTCTTTGGCAATTGGGGCAAGATTATATATTGTCATTGTTTTTCCTGGGTTAGTTTTCCTCCAAGAATCACAGGCCGAATTAAAATATTTTTTAAGTGGGCCAAATACGGTCCGGTCAAGAGGCTGAAGCTTATCGGAGCAATATGGGGGAAAAGTCAAAAGAATTATGCCGTTGCTTCGGCAGTAATCAATCACTTAGACATGTGTGATTCATAATTATCCAACAGAAGTAAGACTTTTTTTTAAGGTGATGCCGATGTGTGCTTTGCGAAGTGATTAATAAAGATTAAAAAATCGTCTTCCTGCATCCATCCTGCGTCTTTTTCAGTCCATGCATCCAATTGGACCTCCATTTACAAAATGGTCCTTGTATCGCTTGCGGGGAAAAATAAAATGAGGAATGAACAAACCAGTTCTACTCACTGAAGTAGCCAATGTCCAACGCTCCGCTGAAGTTAAAGCTCCAACAACTTTTGCCCCTTTTGCCGCAACAACTCTTCGAGGATTTTGCACTGTTGTAACTCCAGTTTCATCCATATTCCAAATATCTGCAGGTTGAAATTTATATTTGGTAAGCACTTTGTCCAAATTATCAATCCAAATTATTTGACATTATGCCTATTAAAACTCGTTGCTCTTGTCAAACTTGTGGCATGTGGTAAACGAATGGATAATATAGGATGCCTTTTTAAAAAATTAGAAAACTAATCATAACTGGAACATTGGTTGTTTTTCCATTTTTCTGGATATTTCATATTCCAACTCTCGGCGCACTGGTAAGCAAGCTTTCTTACTTCTTTCTGGGATAAACTGCAAAACATTTCCGAGGCCATTTTCAAATATACTTCGAGCTCTTCTTCTTGTTTTTTTGTTAAAAACTCGAGTATGTGGATAAAATCTTATTAAGGTGTTTGGAATTCCATATTCCGTTGTCACAGAATTGACGCTTCTAGATTCACTCAGAATCTTTTCGGAAGCTTCTAAAAGATTTTGATCAATTCCTCTTCCGATTTTCCTTTGTCTGGGCATATCTATTATATAAAAAATACATAAGTATGAGTTGACCAGTTGTCCCCAATAGTGTTTAATAACTATTTAATTGAATATTTAATTAATTTTTCACATTTTTATTCAAACTAATAATTTATAATATGAACTTAAGATAAAAGAACCTAACTAACCAGAAAAAAATCACCTCAATTTGTCAATCTGCCTTTGTTATAATTAATATAAAGATAAAAGCAATTTTTATGAGTTCATAGATGAATAAAAATAAGTGTTAATTCGAATCATGACTTCGAAATTTTTTGCATTATTTTTTGTACATTGATAATTAATTAAGTGAAATTAAATATACATAGGCAAAAATATTAGCAAAATTAAAATCTCTACCTGTATATGAATTAATTTAATTTTAATTAGAATGAGCTTGAAAATTAAATAATACAATAAACCAATATCATCTGTGTTTTAATTATAATTCCATAATAGGGGAGGCCAGGTCAGAGACAATGCGATTATGGAGTAGAATGAAATGACTAGGTATTAATTATGTTAAAACTAATAGATTTGCAGAGCTTATAAATATATGGGATAATGTATTGGACATGGACTTTCTCATTAAACCACATTCTCAATTTTGAAGTTTATCGTTTCGTTAGACTTAATCTTTAGTTAAAATTAAAAGCATAAATCCCACAATAATCACAACTAGAATATTTTGACTGTATGAATTCAAATAAAGTTTGCTATCTCAATTATTTGACATTTTCTCATTAGTTTAAAGTTTCTAATGTGTATTTAATGATGTTTTAGATTAAAGAATTGAGTGAAATGATGATGAGCACATTTGAGTTTTAATATCAAATAGTCCGCACATATTCATACTTGTAAATCATATTTGTGACTTAAATCTTTAAATTTTAATAGTAATTATTATATCTTACAATAATTATGGGAAGTTATAATTTTTGCACAGTTCTTAGTGGGATTTCCATTACTGTATTTATTCATTTCATAATTCTTTCATGTGCAAGTGGAAAATTTTTTAATAAATGTGAGTTTGTAAATGAGCTTTACAAACTGAACATCTCGAGGAATGACATCTCTTCTTGTAAGTTAATTTACTTAATATTATAATTATTAATAAAATAAAATAATGGCTTTCCTATTTAGCTATTTTCAATTTCAATGTGGTTAAGTGAATCAGACGCTGTTTTAAACAGGTTTATAATAAATGTAATCAGGGAAACCTATTTTAAAATACAAATTTATTCCTAATCTAATTATTCAATAATCTTGCAATTTTACAATTTTACAAAAGTTATGAACAAAAACTAATTTGTCGATCTTATAAGTTCATCTTTTCAAAAACAACCAAATAAGCTTGATTTTATGCTGGAAATTCCTCCTTTTCCACGTGCAAATAAATATTGTAAAGAGGATTTATATTATATTAACAAATATTTAGCATTCAGTATTCAGAAAGTATTTTGCATTTTGAAAAGTATTTTAAATACTATTTGTTTTTTGAAAGGATTTTGGAAAATTATTTTGTATATTTATTTGAAATTCACAACCCTGGCTGTTTAATTTAAAATACATTATTATTAATGCTACTAAGTTATGTCGTTATGTATTACAAAATTATATAAATATATTTTTTTAATATTATATTTATTTTAAAGGGACTTGCCTTGCTAATGCATCGAGCCAATTCAACACTTCCAAATTGACTGTAAACTCAGAAAACGCTAATTATGGAATTTTTCAAGTTAGTGAATTCCATAGTAAATAAAATATATTAATGAATTATTTTATATGCTAAATTATTTTATTATATCTTAAATTGTTATGATTGAGGTTTAATATTAGGTGATTTTTATAGTTTAACAATGTGTATTGGTGCGACAGAATTCATGGTGAAGGATGTAACATGCCTTGTGATAGTAATAAATATTTTTTTATTTAATTTTTTATTAAATTTAAAGAATTATTTGTTTATAATTAAAATTGACTTGTATTTAATTTCACTTGTAGTAATTCTGGAATTTGGATAAAATATTAGGTATGAAATCCTGTAGAAATTAGAGATGGATCGAATGTCATTTTGGCCGGATAGCCGGATACCAAACATTTGGCCTTTTCTTGCCGAATATTCGGCAGCCGGATTTTGCCCTATACTTTATTTGTGAAAAATACATTTTTTGAGTAGACCTTCATTTTAAACCTATTGTAAAATTCTAACATGCATATTGAAATTAAAGAGTCGTAATTAGATTTCTCTCAAAAAATATACAATATATTATATTATGCAATTCAAAATTAAATAAATCTTAATAAAATTCAATTTAAATAAAATTTAATAATTGAGATCATATATTGACAAATAAATAGCTATTTTAAAATAATATATGGATAATGGATATGGATAATGCTTATTTTGTGCATGTTAGAATGAAAATACGAAAAAAAATTCCTCGCTGGATTTTGTCGAAATCCACTCGTAGCCGAATGTTCGGCAAAGTGGCCGGATTCAATATATCCGGCTCCAGCTTCCTAGATATACTGAGCTCATCCCTAGAAGAAATATTATTCACATTATTCAGCCTTCTAATACCTACTAATCATGTTGTGATATTCCTACTGGCTAATCCAATATACCAAATATTTTAACTTTTCTACCTCAAATCTCAGAATGAATACATATGAACATGTCTGCTTAAATATTTCCTTAAAAATTAATAATGTATGAATTAATTAGCATCTATTGTAATGCGCTTAGGATTATTAAATGACGACATCAAAGATGATATGGAATGTGCTTATCGCGTGTATCGAGATGGCAATGGATTCAAACAATGGACACAATGGACACAATGCGAAAACTTGGATTTAAAACAATACATTTCTGATTGTAAATAAGAAACTTTTATTCTTTTAACTACAATTAACTTCAATGATTAATTCAAAAAACTTCTTAAATATTTAGAGTTAACCGAATAGAAACAAAGCTTGTTATATCCATTATTTCTCATTTTCTTATTAGTTTAAAGTCTCAAATGTGTAATTAATTGTGTCTTAGATTAAGGAATTAAGTAAACTGATGAGTGCATTTGAGTTTTAAGATCAAATATTACACCAATATATGCACTGTAGTATTATCTCTAATAGAAATCGTACCTCTAATTCAAGCCAGGTCTCTAATATATCTCTACCATAAAACAGTTGCCTTTCAGAAAAGTATGCTTTCATTTTAATATTTTAATGCCCGCTTTTGTATTTCGAGTCAAGACACAATAAAATCAGGATACGTTAATTTTAATATTACTTTCTCTTTTAAGTATTTTATCAATATTTAAATAGAAAGTATATCTAGAATAAAATCTTACGCTATAAATAAATTAGAGATAAATATTTTTGCAAATTTAATAAAGCCCCACCCAACATGATTAGTAGTAAAATAAATAAAAAGAACCAAGGGATTTCTAATGAAGGAACATAATATAGAATATCATATTTGTGGTTCAAATCTATTAACATTTAATATTTACTATTTATGTTGTAATAATGATGGGAAATTATTATAATTTGCGGAAAACTATTATTCGTCGTGTTTCCTTACTGTATTTATTCATTTCATAATTTTCTCAATTGTAGGTGGAAAGATTTTTACTAAATGTGAGTTTGTAAATGAGCTTTACAAACTGAATATCTCGAGGAATGACATCCCTTCTTGTAAGTTAATTTACCTAATATTATAATTAGAGATGTTCCGTTCCCAAGGAACGTTCCTAAGGATCGTTTCCTGTGAACGTTCCTAAGGATCGTTTCCTGTGAACGTTCCCTTCGTTTGTTTCCTGGGAATGTTCCCAATTTTACTTTAATGATGCACAGTTCCTTGCGGTAGCTTTGAAATATATCCAAATTTCTCTAATTAAATCTAATTCTCTTTAATTTTACTTATATTTGCTAATTGACTTCTATTTCATTTAATCCCATACTCATTCTTTCGTTCCCTTAACTCTTTTGTTCCCAAGGAACGTTCCCTTGGGAATGTTCCCTGGGATCGTTCCCTTATTCGTTCGTTCCTTGATTTTGCGCATCTCTAATTATAATTATTTATAGAATAGAACAATGGCTTTCCTATAAGCTATTTTCAATTTCAATGTGATTAAGTGAATCAAACGATGTTTAATTAAAAATATATTATTATGTTAATGTTATTAGACTAGGTTGTATTTATGTATTACAAAATTATATAAATATATTTTTTTAAAATTATATTTATTTTAAAGGGACTTGCCTTGCTAATGCATCGAGCCAATTCAACACTTCCAAATTGACTGTAAACTCAGAAAACGCTAATTATGGAATTTTTCAAGTTAGTGAATTCCATAGT
>VJMY01001201.1:0-17010 GCA_009869795.1 Neelides sp. FZ-2019 | reverse complement strand
ATAAATTTGGTTGTAAAATTAATTTAATTACAATTGAGTGAAGTGACGTAAAATTCGTTCATCAGACATTGACATTTGAATTTTACACATTTTTATTAAACTGAATAGGAATAATTGAAATGTGCTCGCATAAACGCCATTCAGAATATTCTTATTGCAATAAGGTAATCAAGCATATTGTTCGAACAAGTCCCAAATCATTCAAATAAAATCTATATTCATTATTCAAAATCGTTCTTTGGAAAAAGGAAACAATTTCTTTTATTAACGCTTACATAGAGCTACATTGATAATGAATTGTAAAATTCAATGTGATTTAAAATTAAATTGCATAATTTTAAATTAAATGTGAAATGAACATTATAACCAAATTACTATGAACTGAATGTATAATAATCTTATAAAAATTTAATAAAACTGTAAATGATGTAAATCTATTAATAATAATTAGTTAGTTTATGTATTAAAAAATTAAGTTATTCAAAGTAACAGAACTGTCAGAAGCTATTTTGATTTGTAAATTACACGAAACTATGAATGTACAAGGTGTGCGAGAGTGAAATTTCAAAAGAGGACCTTGAAATTAAAGAGAAATTCGTTGTAGCATTAAAGGGCGATATAACTGGAGAAAGCAAATCTGCCCTCCCAAACATTGAAAGATTCTTCAACTGGAATCGTTTAATCCGATCAACGGCTTGGATTCTTAGTTTTTGTGAATAAATACAAGACAATATCAAACTTTCTTTCTGTGCCGGAATTGAAGAAAGTAGAAGTGATGATGGATGAAGAAGTGTAGATTCTAAATTCTCAACTTGAATCATTCTCTGAGGAGATCATGGCATTGAAAGTTGGAGAGATGGTAAATAAGATTATTCAAACTTTCACCAATGCTCGGAGAAAGTGGAAAGCTCGTCATGAAGGGAAGAGTTGGGAAATCTTCAGAAGTGGAAGTGAGTGTGAAATTTCCTGATTTTGGATCCAAAACATCCTTTTACACTTTTACTCTTGGAGAAAGTAAATCGTGAAATTGTCATCATGGACAAGAGCGAATGGTCAACGAAGTACGGCAAAGGTTTTGTATCCTCAAATTAAGAGCAGCAGTGAAGACGACATGCTTCCGTTGTCAACAATGCAAGAATCGCTGTTCAATTCCTCTCATCCAAGAGATGGCGCCACTACCGGATTTTCGTCTTGCAGCTCATCAGAGACCATTTACTTTCACCGGATTCGATACTTTAGACCATTAGAAGTCAGCGTTAAGCGTTCAAGAGAGAAGCGTTAGGTCGACTTTTTACCTGTCTGATAACTCGAGCGGTACATTTGGAAGTTGTTCTATCTCTCAACACGGACTCGGCAATCATGGCCATTAGAAGATACAGAGGGAATTCTTGATCGAAGGTTTTGTATTTGATATTGAATGTCTTAATAGAGATAAACAAGGTTTGGTTTACAATAAATAACAAGTAATACGCTTTATTCACCTCAACGATAAGATGCTTCACCTTTAAAGCTCAAAGCAAGACTGAGAAGCTCACCTGCTCCTCGAATGAGACCGTCGCTCATCTTCTCCAACTTACGCTAATCTCGGGTCATTCAAATGACCCCGCAATATGTCTAACGTCGTACCTATTTAATTTAATTTATATACATACATCATATACCTAGGTAAATGTTGCATTTCATATGGATTAAAGCAAATAAATACCTATTGAATAACAGAAATAAAAATAAATAATATTTTTGCTCTTTCCAAAAAACTCAAAATTTCCGATTCAACGCTTTATTTTTGTAGCCATTTTATGATGTTGGATGTTAAAGGATGTGTCAATTCCCTATCGCTTACATTGAGTTCCATGTTTTACTTTGCTCTTCAAACCATTCTCGTTTCGAAATGCTCGCTATTAAATATTTCTAACTAATTGCAATATACTTAAAGGCTTACTCGTTAGAATGAATACGGAGATGATGCAAAAATACTTCTTGATTTATTGATAGATCTTCAATAAAATACAGAATAAGCAATTTTATATAACCTTTCACTCTAGCCGACTCCTCGCCTGACTCCTGCAAAGACTTTGGACTTACACATGGTACTTCCCTTGAGCTTCTTGTCTCTTGAAGTCCTACAGCCGAAAGCCTCATTTCTTCACAAACCCACACTTCTCATCTCAAGGGCTCCTCCTTGAGATTCACTCCAAAAACCAATCCAAAATAAGCTCATGTGAAGAGTGTATTAAACAGAGCAGGGTACACTCGCCACATTTCCTTCAATCCACATCGATTTCTTAATTTATTGATTCCACATTTCCTTACATTCTTCTCATTGTTTTTCTATAACTTCTTATTTGCAGGGTTTTCTAAATAATTTACGGTTTTGCATTTTCTCGATCATGGTGAAATTTCACTTTTTATTTCCATTTTGCTCATGTCTTCTAATTCTTAATTTTCAAAATTGAATTGTTTTTCATTGTTTCCGTTTTTAGGGAATTTGGTCAACATGTGAAATTTATTATATTTTGTAGACATTTTTACATATAAAAATTATAATTGTTAATTTTATTTACTTTTTATGAATTCGGATAATTTATTTATTATTAATTATTTAAATTATGTATTGAATATAAATTACAATGATTAATATTAATTAATTAAAACTAATAGTCATTGCTACAAACTTCGCTAAATCTAAATGTAAATACATCTTTGTACTTATATTATTATGATTTTATGATATATTATGTATTAATTGATTTAATCAATTTTTGAATTTGTTAATTTGTTTTGTAACATTTGAAACATGTAATATAATAATAATTCTGCAATAAAATCTGTCGAAATGCTTCTTTCATCATGGAATGAAAGTAGCCAAAAGGAATTATGGGGTTTCCATTCTCTGTAAAATATATGCTTTGGGTGCTTTAGGTACTTTATGTCCTCTTTGTTTATGAGTCTCACATTGAACGCCTTACTAAAAACCTAGAATTTGATGAATAAGAATTAATAATTACAATTTAAGCTGCTGTGAAAAAATCACACTTGGTTTGAAGTTCGTTCATCCAAGACATTTTCTGAAAACCAATTATTTCATTTTTATGTTCAAGTTTTTTTAAACGTATTCAAATTTTCAACCAACCCATTGAATAATAATATGGACTAATACTAATAACACTATTAATAATAATCGTAGAATAATGATTGAGCTTAAATCTTATAAATTAGCTAGTGTAATAATAAGCCAATAATAAATACCATAGATGTACCAACTAATATTATACATTGGTATATAAGAGTTTAATTGTAAAATTAATGTTTAATTTCCAAAATTATTTTTTATTTGTAAAACAAATAATGATTACAGTATTCAACTGAATATCCTATTGTATTTTCAGTTAGAATTATACATTTATAAAGACTATATAAAAATTTAAATTAATAGATAATTCTAATAGGAAAGTATTTTTCCTGATTGACATATTGTTGTGTAATATAAAAATATTGTGAATCGAATTGCATTTTTATATATTTTAATGTTAAAATAATTGCAATTAATCTTATGATTGAAAATAATATAATAGTTGTAAAATAATTAAATCAATTGATCTTTGAGAAGTTAATTATTAAAAATTCTATAAATTTTATATTAAAGACTCGAAAAAACTCTTCTTTGTAAAGTATTTTTACAAAATTATTATGCATTCAATTATAGCATAACCATGATGGTAATATAAAAAATACTATAAATGTACAATGTTGTTTGTTTACCATGCCGATTCATAATTAAAATAATTAAGAAAATTTAACTTTAAGAATAGGATTTATTAAATAACTAAACAGTAAATAACTTATTCGACAAATGTCGAAATGAGGATTAATTAATGTAACTCAAGTTTCATTTTCCTTATTGCTAGTTATGTTTGCAAGCCAATAAAACATTAAATGTATTTTATCCTCACTGATAGTTATTTTATCAGAAATTTATTAGAAAGGTAGGTATGAGATTGATAAAAAGTGCTTTGCGTTGACTGACGTTGCGATGATTGAGGCACGACGACGAGATAGCTAAATAGCATAGCATATAGCATAGACGTTTGTTTTGCAGAGGAGTTGGAGTTCCACTGTTGAAGTGTTAAGTGAGAAAACCGAGGAGAATGAGGAGAGTCAGAGTTTTCCCTCTCCTTCGTCTGGTGGCACTTTGCTTCCTCGCTCAAGGCAAAGACCTCGCCAAACTCCGCAAATCACACAATCCGCTCCCACACGCGACGACGACCCTCGCAGGTACTCTAATTGTCTTTAAACAACTTCCTCAAACCCACTAACCTTCAATTCATATTCCATTAGTTGGAATTACAAGAGCTAAGTATTTCATATGGTAAAACACAGGACTTAAATTAAAGTTAGGATAATTAACTTCATTTTATTTTATTCAAGATTATTTTTGCTAACTCTTTGTTCGTTAAATCCTAATTGATTAATTAATCATTTACCAATCAACATTGGTATTAATCGATATGATTGAACTTGACCTTCTTCTCCTAATTGACATTTTTTAAATCAAAATCATCTTGTTTGTTCAACGATATCAATTTTTGATTTTATCATTCTAACTTCATCTCAAGAATTATTAAACCACTCCGAATGGGCCATTTTATTATTTGAGGATATAGAGTTCTCGTGAAATTCCTTTATAATTTACTAGTAATAAAAAATTTAACAAATATGTATAACTAGTAACTACACTAGTCTTGTTATTAATTAATGACAAATATCATAACATGTTATTAACTTTTCAAGATAAATATGAGCAAAACAAGATTATTTTTTTAGTTCAACCAGCTGATTCATCTTTTACTACTTATTTTGAGTTAAAGACTTTCATCACTTCGATCAAATATTAAATTATGTCCAATTCGAGGAGAACCTCGAAGGTAATAAATGAGTTATTATTAACAATTTACTTTCATTGAAAATTAAAAAATGTTCAACTGTGAGTAATCAATTCATCATTTGATTTTTATTTAGAGGGCTTGTCTTTCTCTCCTTTCAAATTCCGTTCTCAAGAGTTCACCCTATTCAATGAAAGACGGAATGAAGAGTTGGTCAAAAGAAAGCAAAGTAGCTCTTCTCAAGACGACCAACAACTTCATCGAGAACGGAAAGAAGGACCAGGCGGCGGCCGAGGCGGAAAATAAAGACTACACTTTCAAATTATTCAAATTTTACGATTTAGATGTCAAACAGTCCAAAGGTAAGGAATTTAATTCATGTCTAAATAATTATTATAGAATTATTACTGTTGATGTATTGATGATGAAATGACGCTTTTTGATCATATGTTAGCTCATTTACTTATATAATGTTTCTGATTTACGAGTAAACCAACAAGTTCAATTTTATTTTGTAGCAACGCGAGACTTTGACTTTAATCATACCATTTTATCATTCCCATTATCTCTAATTGACTTTATTTTCCTCAACCTCTTATGCCTAAATGCCAACATTGGCAAATGTCAAGGTTTACTCGCACTTAAACTCGCTTTTTTCCCTTTTCCAGTTCCTCTTCCACGAAGTGGCCATCGGATTGTCTGCAACAATGGGAATTTCTTTTCCTTCGGTGGCTATCTTCAAATTGATCCCAGAGATATGGAGATCTCAATGCCCGAGAATCTTCAGAATGTGAATCCAAGGCATAAGCTCTTTGATGAGGTATGAGCGTCTTCTAGTCATTCCTCACTTTATATTTTCCATCCGCTAACTGGGTTTATTTGCCTAATCAACTAATCATGTGTTGGAATGGAAATTCAGCTTTGGCGATTCAACTTCGCGAACCAATGTTGGTATCTCTGTCCAAGTAGTGGCCAAATGCCCCGAGAACTTGCATCTCATTCAGCCGTTATGTACGGAAACTTCATACTTGTATTTGGAGGAACCGGTAATTATTCCATTTTTTATTTTAATTGTTTATTAATTTTTTCTCTTTGATCTGTTGTACTTGGATTTTTCATTTATCAATCTTAAATATCACTACCTATTTATATGCATTCCATTGATTAATGAAGTTACTAATCTTATTACACTTTTTACCAACTTTTCTAACATTCACTATTCTAAATAGGTACACCTTTCGGAAACAACTCTTCTAACAAACTTCATGTTTGCGATCTCAATACTTACGAATGGAAAGAAATTGAAACAACCGGTGATATGCCTATTCCTGCTTATGGCCAGGTATTCACAAAAAATCTTAAAATCTTAGATACTTAGATTAAGTATTAGGTATTTAGATATTTGGTATCAAAGATGAAATATAGCATTTGTGAGAGGCAATTTGGGTTAATTTAAATGTGAATTTGTCTCAAGGCTGTTGTGCTCGACGACAAAAGAATGCATTTTTATGTGATCGGAGGAACCACGGGGTACGACTACACCCTTGATGTTCACAGACTCGACATGAGAACCAACGTCTGGAGTATTCTGTATCGTGACACAGGAGACCCTCAAGACCCACGCCCACGGTTAATCTTTAAAAACATTAATTAAATTTAGATGGTTTCGTCCTATTCGCTAAAGAGTAATTTTTCACTAAACAATAGTTTTTCAATAAACAATAATTTATTGAATAAACAATAATGTAATGGGCTATTCAATGATAAACTCTCCTTGACAGATATCGCCATGAGGTAGCTTATGATAAAAAGTACATTTATCTCATTGGAGGCGGAACGGCCACTTCTGCTTTCTGTCTCGACACCGTCCCTGCCTTCAATCTCGAGAAGAACACATGGGAGGTTTTCGAAACGCGACCGACTGCCGGGTTAGAATTCCCTAAGCCCAGGAAATGCCATGGACTCGTGCAATTTAAAAATGGTTAAATTCGAATAAGCTTTGAACTTTATCTCTTCATAATTGACTTCATTCACATATCAGTCGCTCTAATGTTTTTACATGCGAAAAAAATATTTATATATTATGAGCTACGAGAGCGTTGAAGTGGTTTTGTGTCATTAAATTGAAGTTGTTTTTGAACTTGCAGAGGTTTACATATGCGGAGGCTTCGACAGCACTCGAATGTACTCTGATTTGTGGAAATTCGACCTTAGTACGAAACAATGGACTTTGATGCCAAATAGACTACCTGAAGATGTTTATTTCCATTCAATGTCCATTACCGAAGTAATATTTTTCACATTTATCCATTTCCTATTAAATTTTTTATTAGGCAATATAGAAAATGTCAATTACCTATTCAATATATACCAACTTACATACTTATCTTAACTTATAATATTTGGTATTATTAGAAATTCTTACATTATATTAAAAATTGGCCTCTTTATAAATTTTTTATTAATCATTAGTATTGCATATTATTATTGCTTATTGCTAATTGGTTTTTGAATTTACAGGAGGGCTGTTTGTACATTTTTGGCGGCGTGACGAACATTGATCAAACTCGAAGGACCGATAGGGTTGTGAAGGTTTGGTTGAAATTGCCAAGTCTTCAAGAAATGGCTTGGGAAGCCTCGCTCAAAGCTCAACCAATGATCAAAGTCTCGACGTGTGAGGAGAATTCAGCTCGAGGAGTTCCGCCAGCATTTCGTCCAAGAATTACGCCGCTTCCAAATGATCCTCAGCCTGAGGCTTTGGCTCAGGCTTGAGTTTAGGTCATGTTAAGACAGAAACCAAATCCACGACAAATCATGACAAATCAACCAAGTTGAAAATAACCAAAAACAAGTCATTGGATCAAATGGAAATACAGAACTCTCTTTCAAACTTGACGCAATTTTAAATTACCTGTTTTTCATCATGTAATTGGGCTTCTCAGAAGGAGAATGAATGAGTCTTCGTTTCTCGACACTTTTTTATTTTGTAAAATTCTCAGCCTTTTTGGTAAAATGTAAATATAATATTAACCGAATTCGAAATTTTGAGGCATTGTCTAGGTATAGGTATTTATAATTCTTCATATATTTTAATTATTCTATGGTTTAATCGTGCATACATGAATACGAATATTTACAGTGAATATAAAGTGTCAATCTCAACCCTTTTTCTCAATTAAATAGCTTTTTAAAATTAAGTTTTTAGGGGTAAATTTATACGATTCGAGTGAATTTCTCATAAGTACTGTGGCTTACAAAGCTCTTTGTAAGACCTTTATTATTTTTATCCTTGGAATCTCGCATATTAGCAAAATGTTTATAATAAATTCACGAATATGATTTTTATGAAGAAAAGTATAATTTGATCGAAAATTTTGTAATAGTTAACACTTTAGCGATTCTAAGGTAATTTTTCTAATATTTCCATGAAAATAAAAAAGGTCAGGCGAAGATCTTTGTAAGCCACAGTATGTAAAACTTCACAAACAAACTTGACATGCTATGTATGTATGTAAGTGTTTTTTTATATTCATTGGTTGAAGTTTTAATTACGATTCACTTTTATGTTAGGGTAGTTAAATTTACAATAATGTTTTTTCTCTCTAAAGAGTATAATTATGATTCTAATTGATTTTATACATACCGTATTCGCTCGAAAGGTGTCCCAGGACACCTTTTTACTCCATAAACTTTACCCCCAGAATCATATCAGGATCCGGACATTTTTTAAATAAAATGAGAATTTGGAACTAAATAATTAGATTTTATTCAGGAATTAGCCGGATTCGTCATAGAAATCTTGACTATTCATGTTTTTGCTTTAAGAGATAATAGTTTCATATATTTCCACTTCGCCTTTGTTCAGTAGTACTAAGTATTTTAATTGCGTATAAATAATATTTGTACTCAAATACCCCGGACACATTTCGGGACCCGGACAAAAATCGGGCGAATACGGTAGTTATAAAGAATATAATCATATCTGTAGCCTGTAATCCATGTGAATGAACCTGTATATAAAATTTTTGCTAATAAAGTATAAAACTGTTATATTAAAAGTTGTATCTCTATTATTTATTTACACTTTCAGATTTCTAACGATAAGCTTATGTGTGAATAAACCGATTTTTACAACTCTTGCTTATATAACTTATATTCTCATATATGTACTTGTCCAATAATTCTTCCTTTCATATATTTATTGAATTTATTCTCATTTACTCTTATTTCATAATTTCAAAGGATTGCCTGAAGAATGCTCTTTCACCAGATTCATCAAAAAATGTTCAAATATGCCCTGCCTCGCATGCCTGTGATATAAAGTCATATCCGATATCCTCTTTTGACTCATATACTCATGTCGTATCTAACTAAATGTAAGGAACAATATCTACAATGCTTGTATTTACGTAATGTAAATATCTATCTAGGTAGGGATGTCTGGAAGGAGATATACGATATAGAAAATATAATACTTATGACATCATTCTTCGTGGAATCCGAATCCGGTTTATTCTTTGCCCCATTGGCTCTGGAGCGCATAGCAGCTTCAGTTTCAGCCTCCCGAGCTCCCCGACTCACCGACTCACGCATGCCGATGAGTTGAAAAGACAGAAAAAATGGGGTAGGCTGAGATTTACGAGTTCCATGCAAAGTTAAATTCCCATCCAGCGCAGGCCCACATCATTTGATTATTTATTAAAATGGGAAAATAATTTAGTTCACCCGAGTTTGCGAACTTAATCGCAAGCTTAAAGTCAATCTTAAGACTGTGATCCCCCTTCTGAAGTATGCCTGTTCTTCTCGAGACCCTTTTTTATTTTTTTTATTTTCAAAATGTTCAATCTCAACTCCGTTTTATCCTCCCTGCGAAGTCAGAGTGAGAAGTTTAAAGACGCGATCAACGCTAATGTGCCAAGTTCGGATCAACTATCCCATTATTCTGCAATGTTCAAAGAGAGTCTCATTGAAAAGTCAAGTCAATTGAAGCACAACGTGGTGGAGACGTCCTCAGTTCTCAAATACAGCATGGGTGACAAACTCGGGCCATTTTTTCCCAAAGACTCTAATTTATCGACCCAGTACGAGCATAAGAAGAGATTAGATGCTTTGAACTACTTTAAGAAATCCAGGGAAATCGTCGAGAACTGCGAGCGTGATCGCCAACGACGGAATCGGAAATACGAGTCAAATGATAATCGACCATCGCGACGGACGAGAGATGAGATGAAAAAATTGAATAAAGCCATCCCGGAGCTCAAATGGCCAATGATTCCAAAGGGGAACTCCAGCTTGATGAATTTTGACCCCAAGAACTCATCGCATTCCGAAGAGTCCGAGACAAGCGAGGAAGACATTACGCAAAAATTCGAGAGAGTAATTGGACGAGAATCTATAAGAAAAGTATTCATTAATGTATCTTTTGGAATTATTGGAACTCGTAATGATTTGTATACACAAGAATAATAGGCTGACCTAAATTATTATTGATTGATTGATTGGACTCGACTATTGAGAGAAAAATTTAATCGCGTGATTTATTACGTCTTTTCACAATAGACTCTTTTGCTTATTTACTAATAATTCCAATGACTTTAATGACACGAAATTAAATAATTAGACATTAATTAACTAATTGTGGTATTATAATTACGCTAATGGTCAAATGAGCCAAATTTACATGACTCATGTTGGACAATTGAATTTGAATTTAAATATGAATAGTGACAGTATTTTTCGACTTTTATTTTTATGTATTTTACTCATTCCAACACATTGAATTGATTGAATTCCTGTGTTGGCGAGTCTTTTGCCATTCTTAATAAAAAATAAACTTCAATTTGTTCTTAACAGACACGATCTGACCGAGAGGAAACTCGTCGTCGATTGGCCCTTGAGTATGAAGATCTGATAGATAAACCATCTGGGCGAAAGCGAGGTCAACATTCCAGACTCCAGTCAAGTGAGTGAAATACAGAGCTTTTTATTTCTTCAACAATTTATTCTATTACGTTCATTCCTTATCACTTCATTTCTATATGATTTCCCTCATTATTAGGCATGAATCTTCAAATTTGTTTCATGAACGAAACAGCGTCTGACTCCGAATCTCCCAATTCTGATAACGAAGTGAAGAAAGAACAACCAACTAGTCGGCCGACTAGCAAGGTGACAAATGAGCAATATTTCCACTCAATTACCTATATTGATCAAAGCTCATTTTTTTGATAAATCATCTTATCTCTTAATTGAAAATTTATTAAATTTACACGAACAGGGCCAGCCTGGGAATGCGAGAGAGAGAGAGTCAAACAGCAGCGGCGCTTCGGTGCCGACGGAGGATTTTGATGTCAAACAAGCTCGACTACAAACGGAGGCCAGGCTGGCACTTTCTCAGGCCAAAGAAATGGCAAGGCTTCAAATGGCACAGGCAAGGATTACATAATTTTTCTCATGAACTAAAAACTTGAGTCTGAGTCGCTACTTAATATAATAGTTAATAATTGGCCTTATTAATGACTATAAGTTCTATGGCTTAGAAATAATAAATGACAGAGCCAAGTTTGAGTTTTACTCCACTAATTGGGCATAATGATAGGAGAAGGACCAAGGCTCGAGTTCTCCAATAACCGAAATGGTCCGAACTTCGCTTCTCAAGGTCGGGATCAAACTACCCCGGGAGAGGCGCCGCGTGAGTCGACAGCTCCTCACCGAAATGAACATCGCCCAGCTTCAAGTCATTGTCAATGATCTCCACACACATATCGAAGGTTCTACTAAAAGTCATTTATACAACCCGTCTAGCCTACTAATACCTAAACCATATATCTACCCAGTCTACTTAAACTATAAAAGTCATGTATATAGAAGGGAATGAAATATTATATAATTTTTTATTTAACAGGATTAAATGAAACACTCGTGTCGATGTTGTTGGAGAGAGATGATTTACATATGGAGCAAGACTCAATGCTTGTGGACATTGAAGATTTGACAAAATACTTGTAAGTCTAAATACTAAATACTAAAAATGGTAATATTACCAATAAATCAATAAATGAGACATTTTTTTCACATGTGCATTTCACATATTGATATCACTTGTGTAACAAATTATATGTTTGATTGAACCAATTTTTGTTTATTACAGAGCTGACAAAGATAATTCGCCTCACCAAGTATTGCCGTTGATTGCGACGAGCAGGATGCTTCTTGGGAAAAAGTGAATCTCGCATCTGGTTGCTTATATTATACTTATATAAGTACTTCTGAACGTACGAGTGTTAAAATCACTCGAAGTATAAGTTTGCCTGGTGTGTCAATTTGCTACCTCAATAGTTTGAAAAAAGAGAGTAAAAGAACAAACAACCAACAGCTTGACATCCTCACTCACACCCCTCTCATGTGAAACTCTGGCTCTCATGCTTACAACACAATGATGAAGAAACATAGAACAAATAATATTTTCTTTTCTACACGTTTAGCTCTCTATGTTTAATCTGAACAAATTATACATAAACTTAAAGGATGTGCATTCCATGTTCACTTTTATTACCAATTATTATAAGACTTATAATCAATTCCTACTAATCATTCCTTAATGTAGTTCATTTAAAAAGGTGTGTAATTTGTAATTGTATTCAATTTTATGCCATAATGTATTTATTAGTGAGTCACAAATATGCCAATCAATTCATTTCTATACGAAACGTAATTTTAGTAAATGAATATGAGGAAATATTCTTGTTTATAATAATAATTTAGTGATAGTTAATTTATTAAGAAGCGAATTGCAAGTGAAATGCTTAAGTCATTCCAATCACTCGAGTGTCATTCATATATATACCATTACACATTCTGTACAGGTCTCATACCAATTTAACATTAAACATACCGGTATAATGTTTAAAACAATAATTAATCCTTTTATTAACCTTTTGCTTATGTGTTAATAAAGATTTAAAGGCTGGAAATCGCCGTCTTATCTTATTTCCTATCCACAATTAACTAATTATAATGGCATAATTCAGCAATCATTATATCAAACAAAAAATGAATGGCATGAAGAAGAATAAAATTCATGATAAAAATATGTAATTTGCTTTTTCTCTTGAATTCAACGAGCAATCAATACAGTTTAACAGCAGACGAGAAAGATTAAAGTTAAATAAACTAGGTATAAGGTTTTATTCTTTCATCAGTCTTTATAGTCAACTTCTTGAATATAGTATCATTGTCATCTCATCACACTCATATTCATCAGCAACAACTCTCATACCTATATGATACCAGTATGTAGGTACAGATTTAGTATATTCCAAGATTTCCAGGAATAAATTCAGCAAACAATGAGCTGGTAATTTTGTATTTTTTGCTTGTAGCATTTTCTTATAACATGACATTTACTTTTACTCTAATAGTTCAAATTCCCGTCCCGACCTTCCCACATTCCAGAAGTTATGAGGCTATAAAGTATAGAGTTAAGTAGTCATTACTAAATTCTATTAACATACACATTTACAATGTGAAATGGTAGTTCGACGTTTAATCTGCGGTGAGACGAAATCTCTTCAACTTCAACCCAATTCGCTCGGAAATTCTTTTTACTACTCCCTTTGCCTTCTTTTCTCTCTCAACCATTCCTATGTGGACGAATTGAAACAATGCGGTTTTGGTGATTGCTGCTTTGCACTCATCCGCATAATCTCATCCAAAGTCGAGGCTTTCAAAGAACTAGAAATTGAAACCAAAGGATTTGAAGATAAATTAAAATTATTCTTGGCCAAAAGCCAATTGAGTTTTTGTGGATAAACCGAGGCGAACGAGAGTGAAATGAAATGTAAGGAGTTAAACTCAAAGCTCTGCAAAGGTGGGTCAAGGAATTATTGATCTTTAATTCGTTCTTAATTGTTTATATAACACCATTTTTCAATCATGTTGACCATTGGTCAGCAATCTTAAGTTTAACGATCCATTCTTATATATAGATACTATACAATTATACTTATATATACACTAACTATAAAGGAGTAGCAATTATAGATCTACCTTTTCTTTTTTAGATCTCAAAATCTCTCCAATGGGACCCAATTTGAAAAATGAAATGGACAACACTGAAAACGAAGAGAATGAAGATTTTCAATTGTATGAGTCGGACGATGAAGAGGAAGTTATTAAGATTGAAACCGACTCAGATACTGATCAAAGTTCTCAGGAGACTTCAACTTTAATTGATGTGTAATTGAGTAAAAATAATCAATTTCACTAATTGGGAACCTTGATCTTCTTTTCTTTATAAGTATTACATAAAATATGTATGTGTTAATTGCTTCTAGAAGGCTTTGATATAAGAAAATAATTTGCTATTGTTCTGAACATTGATTTTCAGATCAGCAAATCCTGTGGCCGACGATGAGTTTCCCTTAAATGCAGGAATAATAGAAGGAAGTGAATTTGGATTTCTATCTCGATCGATTCAAGATTCTTCTCCATTCCTTCCACTAACCGTAATGAAATGAAAAGTTTATCTTCTATAAACAATTCCTTCTTTAACTGTTAATTCCAATTTTTTATTTTTATGATATCATTGATTCTAGTGATTTGGTGAATGATTGAGAATATAGTTTTACGAATAAACGCATTACTGTCTAATAAAGGAGTTTTATTAATAATTTTTTTGTATTTGTCCTATTTCAGATTAACAGTATCAGCCCTCATCTCATCCACATTGTCGACTGAAAGGAAATTCCAATTGGATTTCCCAATTTTGAAATTTTTCCTATCAATAGCAATGGAGCCTTGGTACAATGTGGTTGTCCTGAGCCTGACAATGGACAACCCTGCAAATTTGTCACTGCTTATCAAATAATCTTAGATGGCCATTGGAGAAAAACCCATCAAAAAGTCCAGAGACCTTTTCGATGTAAAGTTTGTCGAACAAAGTTTTACAAATGCATGGATTTTCTTATGCACCTGAAGTTATTTTATATTTCACCGTAGGTTTTACAATAATTACAATCAATTAACTCTGATTAATTTTAATATAATCTATATTAACTTACTTCAATTAAAATTAAAACTTTAATTTAATTCTATTTATTTATTTCAGCAATGTTTATTACTATTCGTTTAATCGAAAAGTCATCTTAAAGGCCCATAGGAATGCCAAACGAATTGCAAAACTTGTAAATGAAGACCATTGTTCAATTTGTCATTTAAAGTGTAAAAAGCACGATTTTGAACAGCATAATAGCTCATTTGGCAGTTCAATCAAAGAACTGCGAATCATGTAATTTATCTTTTAGTAAGATGATTTTTCAACATAATGTCAGAATCAATTTATAAATAGTAAAAATAAAAGAATTAATTTACAAATGATAAGTTCAATATTAAAAAATATTTTCAGAATCACGAGAACTTTGGATTGAACACGGCGTTTTGGTTCAAAAGAATGTCCTTCAAATGTCCAGAATGCTCATTTAAGTCTTTTCCAATTAATACGAGACTAATACGAAGACTAACTTTAAGTAAAATATGTAATTAAGTTAATGAAATACTTACAAAATGAAATTAATGATTTTTCTATCTCAATGACTTTGACCATGTTCAACACGAAGAATATGTTTAATAAAGAAAATTACTTAAAAGGACGTTAAATTGACTTTAATCATAAAAATTAAAGAGTTTCTGCGATTTCGACTTCCGTTTCCATCTTATCTTTCTTGGGTCTTCTAATGGGTGGTGGAATGTATGATCCGAGTCCACCAGCTTTCTCCGACTCTTCAATGGAATATGGAACTTCCTCTAGATCCTTCAGCCGTTTCTTGTGTCCCTTTCCTCGGAAATGTTCGTCAAGAGCTTGTTGGTTGATGAAGTGACGGCTGGAAAGATAAAATCATCGTGTTATAACCTTTTAATGCATCTTAAATTCTTGGAAGGAGAAATTGTGTAATTAACTAATTTAGCTGAAGAAAAGCTTAAATCAGTCTTAAATCAATCATCTCAAAATCAGGAAGGAAAAATGTAAGTTAATTGTGGAACTTACGCGCAATGAATACAGAGGAATTGTCCTCCACCAGGAAGATCGTCGTCGAAAGGTTGATTCTCAAGTCGAAGACGCTTTTCGGGAAGAAGGTCGTCGTGGATTTGGTCAATGTCCCTGGTTCGTCGCTTGGTTCGATATTTCTTTGACTCTGTAGTTATTCCTTTGTGATATTTCCTCCTCTTGTAAGGCCCATTACCACCCATCTTTAATAATTCACTATCAAATATTAGTTAATGTTTTATTTAATTCCAACAATATTTTTCAACTCTTTCGCCTCATGGGAAAGTGAGAAGAAATGAAAAAGAATTTAAATTCTTATTGGGATTTAGTTATAGGTGAGAAATAAATAGTTAGAAAGTTTCAATCTACCCAGGAAGCAGCTTGCAGTATTGCATTGGAAAACTTTAGGTATCTATATAAAATATTCAATGATTACTCTGGGGCATACTGAAATCACATCCTCAAGAAGATTTTATTGAAAGTTTTTCGTTCCTTGTAATATTGTTAAATTACATACTTATTAAACGTTATATTTGTTATATAATAAGTAAGTTTGTATAAATGAAGGTGTTTTTCTCAATATCAATTTTAAAGAGATAAATTAAATTATGAATTAATTATGTACAAAAGATTCTTATCATAAAGCCTACTGATACGCAAACGTTTGAAAGAGAGAAACGATTTTACATATATATTAATTTAACAAAATTATTTAAGTTTACAAATTTTTAATTGGAAATGTTAACTATTTTGCTATGAATGATATTGATATAGATAAAATAATAACTAGATAAGGAATACTCAATTTTGACTATTTGTAATTTGCATTCTAAAAATTGACCAAATTACTCTTGTATTAGTTTTGCGAAATCATTCCAAGATACATCATCTCTCTTGCTAAAAACGATTAGGCCTAATGAAAATGACAATGAAGGTTATAATTTTGGTTGTCACATTTTCAATTATTTGCTGCTCCGCTGAAAATATACGTAAACAAAGCCTATTTAAAAAACTACATAATATTATAACTATTTTGTATTGATCTCATGAATTAAAATTAGTGAGAGATGACCGAGATTTTAT
>VJMY01001200.1:0-17018 GCA_009869795.1 Neelides sp. FZ-2019 | reverse complement strand
TATATACATACTAGCTTTTAAATTAAAGATTAATTTTTATGGTTTTGCTTTTGAATTTGTAAATTGCATTATATTTCAGACATTTCCAATCTACTTTTATTAGCTTTACAAAATGGAAATGGAAAAAACATTCCCAAAAGAATTATAAAAAGATCCAATATGACTGATATGAAGGGAATGATGGAAATGATATCTGCCATGTCTGCCATGGGAGGAGAAAATCCCTTAGACCCAATTGAATTCATTTCGGCTATTGGAACTTTGGCTGGCCTTGGCTTAACAATTGCATCTGAACTTAAATCCCAAACAGTAAATAATAACGGGATTTTCTTAAGATTCAAAAACGGCGGTTGCGTGGATAGCGATTACAAATATGAAGAAGAAGATTATCATAATTGGTAAATTTCACACTTCATTTCATTTATTTTTAATTTATTATACCGAGATTCATCAGAATAGGGTTTATTTGGCTGTCCATTAAAACATTCCCTGGTTTGATTGGCTCCCTGGTTCATTGGACAGCAAGTTGATGGAAAGCCTCAGCAGCATTGCAAATCCCACTGAAAAACCAATTAAATTAATTAAAATAATTTTTAACTCATTAATTAATACAAATTATAAATAAAATAATATCATATATATTTTTTATCATTAGGGATAGGACAAATCTCAGATTTACATATATAAATGATAACCTTGGTGATAAATTGTCAAATAAATGGGCATTTGACGGCCCCCATTTGGTCACTTACTTCAATAATGAAAAGAAATGCTTGGATTTTCGGGAGAGTCATGAAACGAATGAACTCATTGTTGTCACTGACCAGTGCCATGGGCGAAGTTCGCAAAATTGGTTTGTCAATGTTTTCCCAGGAATGTTGAGAATTGAACGTCCGCAAATATTTTTCACAATTCATCCCGAAGATGACCAAAGTCAATGCATTACAGTTAAAAGAAGAACGCGCCTTCGTCGACTCTCATCGTTTACTATATTTGTGAATGAAAGGAATTCTGGGAGTTTTGTTAGATCAGTTGAATTCCTTGGGCTTTATTTGCACACGTGCAATGGTTGCGATGATCAGGCTTTTTTCGTGGATAGAAATGTATTAGGAGATATTCAAGCCTCTGAGTCTTACGCGAAAATTATGAAAATGATTCAAGATTTGAATATAAAGGCGCCAATCCAATGTCCAGATTTTCCATTGTTAGTCCACAGAAATGATTACCCTTTAAATAAACCTTTGCCTTTGAACGCTCCAGCAAAAATAAAATTCATCACAATAAAAGGTTTCAACATATGGTTAAAACGGAATACTTACATGTTAAAATTTTAAGTTTTGAACCGCCAACTTAGGATTAAGTTTTAATAACTTAAATAACCTAAGCAGTGAAAATACTTTAGAAATTCTTTTTAAAGTCTTTAAAAATGGTATTTTCAAATTTTAAAATCGAGTGTATCCTGTTTCAAACTTTTGAATTTACAAACTTAGTAGTTATATATTTTGAAATTTATTTTAACATTGTTTCTATTTAAAAGTAAATTATAATATTTTTCAGGACGTCTCTGCTCTGACGTATGTGAGTCACGTGGATATTCTTACAATTGGTGTACATTTACAATTTTGCAGCCTATAAGCATCCAAACTAATTTACATTTAGAAATCGAAAGTTGGGATTATTGCTCGGTTGAAAACAATTTGAGTTACAAAAACGAAGAATGCCGTTTGGACTCTTCATGCGATTTTAGGGAAAATGATTATACTTGGTGTTATTTGAAAAACGGCGGTTGGGACACTTGTGGCTCAGTAATTGAAATGTGAACACGGGTTTATACACTTTGTATGCATTTAAATATTCAATATAGCAATATTGAATAATGATTAAATTAAATTATAAAATACTTAAGTAATATATAATATTATAATTTATATGCTATGAATTAGATGTTTATATGAAAATTAATCAATAAAATAAGGTGATTTAATTACAAATATTTTATTCAACAAAACATTTAAATTGTTACCCAGAAATGCGACTTTCATGATATTTTGAGCTTTTGCAATACAAAGCATGTAATTTGACTTTATCCAAATAAGAAAGTTGTTTTCGTAATCCAATTTTTGCTCCGTTCTTTAATTAAATTCATTCCGTAATTAATTATTTCATTAATGTTATTAAATGGAATAATATCAATTTACATTATAATTAATGATTACCAGTTTGAAAATAAAATGAACGAGTTGTAAACTAATTGTAAATTCTTCACACTTACTTTAGTTTTTATAGTAGCCTTATTTGATTTTGTGAAATGATTTGCTCCGTAATGCATAATGCTTTTGTAGTCGTATGGAATATGGGTATGAAGATCTTCAATATCAAAATTGTGATAATAACCAGCTGAAATTAGTGACTTTGTTAAATTAAAGTTATTGTGGATAGCCCTAATATATTTATATAACTAATTAGATTTTAATATTTTGCATGATTTACGTTCAATATTTTTTGTTAAAATTTTAACATATTTCTTCCTATCTGGTCGACTTTGTTCATGGTCAAATCCAAGTGCATGCATCAATTCATGTTGTATTGTTATCTTATTAATACAACCTTCCCCAAGCATCACTTTCTAAATTAAATTTTAATATTTTAACCTTATAAATTAATAACATTAATTCAACTAATATTAATTAAAGATTAATTTATTTAAAAATCTTTTTTATTGATTTTTGTTTACTTGATTACCACCCTGTCTTCCCACATCAGAATTGCATTTTGTTCCTTCTTTTGTAATAAAAGCGTAATCCTTATCACCTTTTTTCCACATTCTTATTTTTTTACATAGATATTGATTTAGCTCATTAATAGCGCTCTTAATCAAATGCTGTTCCTTTTTATCTTTTTGAATAAATATAATAAGTTAAAATTTAAAATGCTAATGAAAAAAATTATATATATATGTTATAAGATTTACTTCTCTAAAATAAACTACTGACCAAATTTAGTTTCTATATACACAATCATTCCATTTGTCCATCGGTATTTTTTATTTTTTATTAGACCTCTTGTGGAAATTCTTAAATTTTCTTCATTTTCATTTGCTAAAGGCAAGTTATTTCAAATATTCATTATCAGTAAGTGCAATTGCTTATATATAAAATATAGGTATTATGCTATATTGACTTACGATAGTATTCTAGAAAATCTTGATGAACTAAATTAGGCTTGAAATCATTGGTTCGTTTATTCACATCTTTACACTCTATGGATATTAAAAACAGTGAAAAACATACTAATATATTCATAAATTTATGTTCTTTCATTGTTAGAATTTACCTGTGGCTGGGTTTTCAATTGTTTCTTTATATACCTTGTGAATGTTGCTTTTTTAGTTCAATTTTTCCTTTCGATTAACCTAATAATCAATTTGATGATTTTCGTTAATTAATTATATTTATATATCTACTGAATTTGAAACTTGATAAATAGGCAAAAAATCTTAAATAAATTAGGTCTTATTTCTTTTATTATTCTTACAATTTTTCCTCAATTTAAAAAATTACAAAAGACATATAGTTGTATAGAAAACAATCTATTAGATAATTATAATTAATATCAAACTGACAAACTTTAATAGAATATAAAATACTTTTCTTATATTTAAATTAATAATATGAAAATGTATTTGAGTATTATGTTTAACTAATTATTTATTAATTTTACTATATAATTTAAGGCTTTTGTTTAAAACATTAAATTTTATAGGTTTACTAAAACTTTTTGTAAACCAATTTAAAAATTAATTTAATCTATTTTATTGAATTGAAGATAAAGGAGTAATGTTATTTCATTAATTGTTAATTCAAAATTTGTTAAAATGTTTTTATGCTGAATATTTTTTACATTGTGTGGCTTAGTAATATCAAAGCAATCTTAAGTAGTTGTTTCATTTGATCTTAATTGAATTAACATTATTAACTTTTTGTCGTAAAATTAAGTGATAACCACCTTATCCTTGATGATATGATTTCAATCCTGTAGTCCTAAATATTTTTTATCGATAAGCAAGGGAACGTTCCTTTGGAACGAATTTCTTTTAAAATTGTAGATGCCAATAGTATTATAAACATATCAAAATACTTATTAATATTTTTCTACTTCGTTTTTATGACACAGAAATAAATGAGTTGATAATTTAATATTAAATTAATTAATACTTAGATTTTGTGTAATAAATTTGTTAACGGTTAATCTATTCAGAATAATATAAACGTGAAGGAAATATCTCAATAGCATCAAGAAGTCAGGAGTTTTTGCCTTTATGTACAATAAATCTGAATGTTTTCTTTAATATGTATAATATAATAGAATATGATACTTTTTCACATTAAAATTGATTAAATATTCAAAGAAATATTTTCAAAAAATGATGAGCAAATTAAAAGCTAGAAATTAGATATTAATTGTGAATAAATAAGTCTATTTTCTATTAATAATTTAAAATAAACTTTTTAATACTTTTAGTTTTATTCTAAAATTTGATTGCAATTTATTAGTTTGTATCATCTCATTGTCAACCAATAATTTATTTTTATTAAAAAATATTAAGAATTTATTATATAAAATGTATTGAATTAAATTGTTCGCTTTATGTAATTATTAATTTTATTTATTTATTCAATTTTCTTGCTAAACATTTACATATGTTGATAAAAGATTATTGGTATGATTATAAAATTATAACTCTTATAAGTGGCGGATTTCTACATCCTCAATTATAAATGAGTTTTGTTTTGGGAAATATCTGATTGTTAATTCATTTTTTAACAATTATTTTATTTTTTCTATTAGAGTCTATTGGTGTGTTAAATGAATATACTTATATATTATGCAGGTTCTTTAAAATTATATTTTATGATCTTACTTTCTGTGAAAATGGTGCGTGATAGAATTCATTGATATAAATTTCTTATCATTTTCTAATGTACATAAGTTTTAATTATCAATGACTTAAATAAGTTTCTCATATTTCTTTCAAGATTTTACCCCAATTTCGCCCTCATTAGCCAATTTGTATTTAGAAAATAATTCTAAAAAATTTGTAAATCCTAAAAATTCTGCATATTCTTTTGGTGATGCATAATTTGGAATAATTATATTTCTTCCAATTTGAAGACAGAATTCAATAATATTTGTATGTCCCTTTGTCATAGCCAGCGAGATTGGAGTGTGTGCATCATCATTCATGCCATTAATGTCGCTATTCATTTCATATACTATTTTAAATATCTCTAAACTTCCTCCTAATCCTGCATAATGTAATAAGTTTGAATTTAATTTAGTAGTTGCCTTTGGATTTGCTCCTTTTTGAAGTAAAAACTGAAAGACTTCCAAAGAACCACACTGAGCTGCCATCATCAATGGAGTTGCTCCGCAATTCTTTGTTAATTCAATATCTGCCCCATCATCAATTAAAAGCTTTGCACATTCAAGAGAATTAAGTTCAGCGGCAAAGAGAAGAGGTGATTGACCTTTAAAATCTTGACAATTTATATTTGCTCCGCTATTTAAAAGAACTTTTGCGCAATCTGAATAACGATTTACAATAGCTAAATGCAATGCTGTACAACCTTTGGCACTAATATGTTGGATTTGGTTGTTAACATCAGGGTTATATTTTAATAGCAGTTCTAAAAGATCCAAACGATTATTTTGAGCTGCAGAATGTAAAGCAGTAAAGTCTAAAGAACCCAAATTAGCCTTACAATTTACATCAATTCCATTGTCTAAAAAATATTTTACACGCTCAATATTTCTCACCGCAACCATTTTATGAAAAGCAAGTTCATTGGCCTTAAGTTCTTGAGATATTACATTTTGTTTTATCAAAGAGTGTATTTGCTTGACGGCTTCATTCCATTCCAAATCAGTCAAAATAGATAAAAGTGCCTTTTCAGTTTCGTCAGCAGATAAATGAAAATTAGCAAAATTATAAATTCCGTTATAGTAAGCCACGATTTTGTCAAGATTTTTATTATCTTCATAATAACGTTCTTGGCCGATTTTTAGAAAAAATAATTCAACTTCCTTTCGTTTATAGTGGATCTTTCCAAGAATTTCACTTACAATTTTAATCCAATCTGTAGTAGATTATTTTTTAAAAAAATTATATGAAAAATTATAAAAATCATGATGATAAATTTAATAAATATCTGATCATTGATAATCAGTGATCGCCATTTATTTATATTAAAATTTTAAAAATTACTCAATTTGATTTGAGTGTACCTTTGTCCATTTTTAATAATCAAAAATAAATATGATAAATTCGTCAAATATATTTTTCAATTTCTGTTAAATAATAAATTAAGTGGAGTACATTGTAAATGCATTTATATCTTTTATTATGTAAATTGATAATCAATTATGAATTAATCTCACCACTTGAACATTGTCAAGATCAAAAATAATAATAATGATTGGATAATACCAACCAATTTTATTACTTATCTAAAAATTAAAAAATGAATTACTAAATTATGAAGAATATTGACTCAAACCTATTACAATGATGAAAGCTTAAGTATTTAATTGTAAGCATAGGTGTAATTAATTATAGATTATATTATCATTGAAATGTACGTGTTCCTCACTCCTCGAGCAGGATATACCAATACAAGATCGAAATTTTGAGCAAATCAGACGGGAATTAGCATAGGATTTCATTTGAAGACAGGGTCTCCTCTGTGATAAAATTTTTCGAAATTTTGATTTTTTTTTGAAAAAGTTGTAACTTTAACAAAAAGTTATTATGCGGTAACATGTTAGTTAATGGTACTTTAAGTAACTGCCTATGTAAGATAACTGTACGCGAACTACATGCTGGGAGCCTCCATTGTCAGTTTGCCAAACCAACGATAATTGCACGGAAAAAATTGACCTTCGAAATACGCTGGAATCAAAATCAATCAATGTGAACCTGATTTTTATTTAAATCGCAAAACTGGACACTGTGCTTTATTTCATCAACGTCTGAGCAGCCCATGCACTCAAGACCTTCATTGCACCCTTTGAAAACAGTTGGTGCAACGAAGATAAATGCCCTTACTCATTCTTAATGCTTTCACATACACACTTAATTAATAAGCACAAAATCGTTTACTCACTAGCTAATTTGAAATTGCTTCTATTTGTATTTTAATCCACTTATTTAACATTTGGATGAAAATGTCATACTTTTGTTCTTTATGGACGTTTATTTGAAAATCAAATTGCAAAATTTCAAATTCTTTCATTCCCAATTTTCTCGCTATTTCTTCCCATTGGCTTGGAGCCGTCTCCTGAAGTATTTTTTCAACTTTGTATATAAATTTACCTTCTATTAAACCAACTAAAAATAGGTAAGTATAATTATGTTGTTTTTAAGGTGTAAACAATGACAAAAATAAATGATTTTTTCCGCTGTTAAAAGTTCAATTCATTATATTTTTACCCATTCTTCAAATATGAAGTTGATTTTATTTAAAATTGCGAATACAGTTCAATATTATTATTTTATTAAATATGACTCGCTAAATAATGAAGCACTTTGAACTGAATTCATTTTAAATATTATTTAATAATACGATGCTGTGTATTTATTGAGTTCAATAATGAATTGAGAGATTGAGACTTTCCTAACAACATAGAAAGTTGGAAAGACGCAGACAAGCAGAGTTGCCATTTAACGCTTAAAGGCCTAATCCCATTGCAAATTCATTGTACAGGCATTTTATTTTCCCCTTTTCGTAGACACTGTATTATTAAAAAAGGCAAACCAGATTGTTGCTACACAATATCGTTTCAATAGGGAATTATGAAATGTATTGAAACGATAATTTTTCGAGAAACAATAAATTATCGAAAATTTATCGTTTCTCGAGAATTTAGCGACGATAAATTTGAGAGCGTATAATAATGAATAGGCCATGGAATGTATGAATCAAAAAAGTTTATTTAGAAATTTAAATATGTACTTGCTTTTAAATAGTATATATTGTAAGCATATTTAAAAATTAATAGAGAATTAATTAAAATTAAATTACAAAACACAAATAGTTATTAAGAGACTTTTGACCAACATTTTTTAAAGTAACTACGGAGAAAGTTCAATTCATTAAATGTCGAATCATTTATTCGGGAACGAATTTTTCTACAAATATTTCCACCTGAAGAGAAGTTTTTTTCGGAGCTGGACGAATTGTAAGCAAACAATTGTAGGAAAGAGTCAGAAAATGCCCCTTTTCTCCTCCATCAATGAAATGATTAATTTCTCTTAATCAGCAAGAGTTTATTTGTGGTGTTTTCAACAGGAAAAATTGTGTTTAATTCGTTAATGTCCCTTTGGAGTTTGTTAGATAAAGAGGAATTTACACTATAACCAGCATCTTTTGCCATAAAAACTTGCTGAGAATTTTCTTTGGAAGCTTCATAAAGCCAAGGTTCAAAACAAAATTTGCAATGATTGATTTAGATGGAGTTTTGAAAATTTTAAATTCATCATTGTTTATGAATTTTTCGTATATAGAAATCTGAGGATGTCTGAAAACTTATTTTGTCTTTCTTGAATTCTTTTTCTGAGAGATTCAAAAAGTTGATCAGCAAGAATTGGATTTTGTGATTTAAGCTTTTGCAAACTAAATTAAAAATGGCATCCGCAGTTCTTCATTGAAATTTTGATCGGAGTTGATGCCGCTATAATTTCACTAATCAAATTCCATTTGTCTGGACGCACATACAAATTTGAATTAATCTCTGTGAGGGCAAAATAATGCATTTTTTCATTGTGAAAAATCTTTCGAGCATTGTGATCAAACTATTCTTTGAAATTCTTTGAACATGGATAATAGGAACATATATAATATTTTGAAATTTTGAGTGCGATTAAAGTTTTCAAACTTCTTCATATAAATAAGGATTGAAATTATTTGTTACAATTTGTCCTTTGTTGTTCGCAGGAACCAGGAATCTTCGAAATATATTTTATATATACTTCCATTAAAATATACAAGTCACATATTCGCCACTTAGCTGAAATAAGATTATAAAATTTATAGGATTATTTTCGAATAATTAAATTAAAAATCACTTTTAATTTTATTTATTACTTCATTTCATTTTTATTTACTTAATAATAATAGTTATATTTATCATTAGAAAATTTTACTTCATTTTATTGTTCTTTATAAATTTCATCAAGTTTTTGCACCAGAGTTTCTGAATCATAACGTGAGGGTTCTGGTACTAACATATTGATAATTAAATTTAAAAATGGAGTTTCCATATGAGGATTCGCCTATAATAAAGCTTAAATAAGTATAGAAACTTCATTTATATAAATTTATAGTCCTTGCTTAAATTACCTGTTTAAGCTCTGGAAATTTATTAGTCAAAAATATATTTCGCAGTAAACTAAAATCTTTGTGATAAATTTCTTCGTTCATATCACCAATATCTTTATCAAGAACCATTACGTGAGTGTGGAATATTTCAAAAAAGATAATTCCAAGCGAATAAACATCACATTTGTTTGTATAATCAACCCCTATTATCTAAAAACAATAAATATAGGTAATAATACAAGTGCATATGCATGCATATAGATATTACATATATAGGTGTGTAATAGTAATTAATTCAGGTAAACAATACGAAAATTCAATAATCTTAAAAAACTAATATTACAATTTCAGTGGCAGCATATAAATTAGTTTGTGGTGGTTTGGTAGTCAGCTTTTCATTTTCGATCAATTTCCTAGATGTGCCAAAATCCCCAATTTTCAGAATCCATTTATTCCTTGGACAACTTTTCAAATAAATATTTCCTGGTGTGATATCCCTATGAATGACCATCATACTGTGTAAATAACATAATCCTCTTGCCAATTGTTGAACAAAATCAATTTTCAAATTAAGATCAAGATGATTTTGAGGCCAAACGTTTTGCTTGGTCATTTTTTGAGTTAGGAAGTCTCGGAGGCTTTTATCACAAAGCTCTGTTAAAATGCAATAAAAAGGGGCTTCTTGTGGAAATTCATCGTTTCGCTCCTTCCATTCTTCGGGCCTGTCTTTAATTTTGCATGAGAAATAATAACGAAGGATATTTTGATGATTTAAAGATCTTAAAACTGTAATCTCCCTTGGGTCAATTTCATCTTTTCCGTGTTTCGATTTTATGATTCTAAACAGTGAAAGATATAATAATTATTTAATCAAATCATTATGGTATATATATTATTAATAGAAAATGATAGTTTTTATAATCACTATAACTGTACATTAAATTTTAATTTATAACATACTTTTTTTCTTCAATTATTTTGAGTGCAAAATATCCTTCATCCATTTTGTTTTTAACATTAAAAACAGTACCGTAACCTCCTTTACCCAATGGTTTGTTTATGAGGAACAAATCCAAGAAAATCAAATTGTAATCACTCTTTTTGGCTGATGATTCATTTACATTGATTGCTTCAGGTGCCCTTGAATGGACTAATGTTATAAATAAAAGTTATTAATTTTACTATTAACATAATAGGAATTTTCAATTCATTTAATTTAACCTAATTACCAATTTCATTTGAAGGACTTGCAATTGCAGCCCTTTGGATTGGAGTTTCTAAATTTCCTAAAAAAACAAATATTTGCAGTGAATACGATTAGTTCTAAATAATGCATATTTAATTAAATTATATTGAAGTTTATAGTCAATTACCAAATAAAATGTTTTTAGCCATTATCCAATTGTGAGTATTCAAGGCCTTATAGATGATTTGTTTTGCACTTTCTTCATTATTTTTGGTTTCAAGTACTCTAATTGCATTAAAATAAGCAACAAAGGGAGTCTTGTTTTCGTTTTCTTCATATGTAGACAATTCATTTATGCTCAAGAAAAATAATTCTATATCTCTTTTATTGTAATGAATGCTTCCCAAACAGTTTGCAAATTGTAATTTCCAGTCTATAAATATATAAATCAAATTAAAATAATTTCAAACATTTACAATTATTGTAATTATTGGAAAATATTTTTATTAATATCCTTACATTCAAAATTTTTAAGTTTTGTAATTACCGTTTCCTTGATTGTCCATGATTAGGATTTAAATCTATAAAAGTTTAATTTTAAAATATAAAAGTTTGTTTTTATTCCTAAAGCTTTAAAATAAGATATTCAGTATAAAAGAAGAAGCCTTGGTAGAACTCTTGATATTTTAGGCTTCCTATTATGCAAAGTGTTGAAATCTTTGCATGTATACAATTAACTTGTATGTTGAGGATGAGAGGATTCAACTAGAATGCTAGAAAAGAATAGTCGTTGTAATATTTTAACATTATATGTTATAAAGATACTTTGGAATGTTTGAAAGATACATGTGATTTAGGATTAAAAAAACCAGGCAGACCACTTGACTTTTAGCCTTGACTCTTCTTTTATCAGCATATCTACTTTTCTACGGTTATTTTTTATCATTATAGCTTCATATGAATGAATATAAGATTTTCATATGCTCTGTTGTTTATTGTTTATACATCACTTCATTGGTTACATTTTCTCAAAGAGAAGGGGTTCTATTTTAAAGAAATAAAACAAACATACCTATCTAGTGAGTTATTTTACATTTAAAATGGACAGAAGATATTATTAGCAACAATTATTTACAGATATCACGAATATACGATAGCTTCGCATCTTCTAATCTCCTTATAAACATACATAGTGTAGTTCTATGTATTTGTAATTAACGATAAGATGATTGACAAAGCATTGTGTCTATAGGAAACAACCAACCACAGCTGAAATTTAAGTTGTAGATTTCAGCCTCCTCAACATGTATTCTATTATTAGCTACGTTTCATTTCAAATATCGCACAGTAAGCCGATAGCAAAAGTGTCAAGTGTTCAGTAAGAAATTCCATTTCAGGATTAATTCAGTAATATAATTCCTTACCAAATAATCAGTCAAAAGATTTCTTATACAATTCATGAAATTTTACTTTCATAAATAAATTAATGCAAATCTTTATTTAATATTTAATTATAAAATATTATTCAACACACAATTGAAAAGAGTTACTTATACATTTGTAATTATAAATATTAAAAATGGCAACAATACAAGATCATCAACAGCTTCAAAATCTTTTTACAAATTATGTTGAATTGGGTTCGGGCTACTTTGGAAATGTTTATAAAGTGACTCATATATTGGACAATGGCGAATTTGCTCTCAAATTCTTCAAACAAAATCAGTTACACAATTTTTAATTTACCATTAATTTACCTTTACCACACACCAAAATTAATACTTTAGATTTAAAATACATATACTGATAAATGGTAAGTATTTTTAATTATTTCAATCATTGTATAGATTTGAATCTTCAGATCATTACAATGCAGCCAAAAAAAGTTTACGAGAAATTAAAGTTCTTCGGGAACTTCATCATGAAAACGTCATTCGCTATTATTTTTCATGGGACGGTGTAAGCAATGAAGGAAATGCAAAACCCATCCCTTTTTATTGTCATCTCACAGAATTGTGTCTTGGAAATCTCCGCAGTTATTACGCTGACCATAAAAGAATCATTGGGTGCGATTGGCCTGAAAATGGCCTTGAAATTGAAACTAAAATTCAATTTATGCATCAACTCGCTAAGGGTGTGGATTACATGCACCAAATGGACATTATCCACCGGGATTTAAAACCAGAGAACGTGTTTTGGAAGAAGGCTCTAAATAATTCGGTTATTTTAAAAATTGGGGATTTTGGACTTTCTAGAAAACTCGATGGATCTGCATTGACGAGAAAACCCGGCGGAACAAAATTCTATCAATCATATGAAAGTGTAAGTGATTTTATAGTTATTTATTCATAATAAACTTATTTTATTATTATTTAATTATTTACTAATATTTATTTTAAATAAATAATATATTGAAATGTTTATTGTATAAAAAATTTCAGAAAATTGGCATCACTTATACATCAAAGTGTGATGTTTATTCTCTTGGTGTAATGTTTTTTGAACTTCTTTACCCTCAATTATTTGATAAGATCGTTGATGTTAATGGTAAAAGCGAATCTAATTTGCATCCAGTCTGTGATTTACTCAAAAATCTACATTATAGGACGACTATTGATGATCTTACACAGGTTGGTAATATAATATGTAATAATGCAATAAGAAGTTATTTTGATTAAAATTTATATTAGCTCACATTTCATCACATTATATCACATTTTTTTTAATTGTTCAGCAAATTTAATTTATAATTAATACTTCAATAATTGCAGTCAAACCATTTTTCGCACTTTGACAATCAAGTTTCGATAAGAGACTCGAAGAAACTTGTGATGGAAATGTTGAATCTGGAAGCAAATCGACCAAGTTCATCCAATGTTTTAAAAAACGTTAATTGGTTCAAGGAAAAACAATTAACCTAATTTTTGCTAAATCCAAATTTAAAATTTTTGTACTTACTTAATATACAAATATGTTATTATTATTATTTAATTAGAACGTAGTTTATATAAATTAAATTATAATTATAAAAATGGCGGCTTATTGGGGCATGATGGTATGAAGGAATGAGAAATTTTGTATTCCACCAGGTTTCCACTTCTAAAACACATGTAAAGTCAATTGTGATTTATCGATGCATGTATAGCCAATCATATTATTATGCATTTTACTATAAAAATTTTTACTAATTATGATATGAATTTTAATACTTTATAATAGATCTATGTTTTAAATAAAATGATTTTATCGAATACATATTAATTTCAAAAGATGCATTTACTCTTAAAATGTACCTTGTGAATCTCATCTAGAATATCTTAAAGTTCTCATTTTAACTTTCAATTAAAAAATCACCAATTTCGAACAATATTCAAGATGGACAAGGAAAGTAGCTTGAATAAACTGAAGGGCCATGTTCTTCGCCGGGTTATTATAGAAGATTCGAGGTTTGAACAAAGGAGGAGACAAGAGGTGTGGAGGGAGGCGGCGGGAAGGGAGGAGGCGGGAGGCAAGGATGACGAAAGGAAGCCGAGAAGAATTGGTGGGCTGGAAGGCAAGTTCAGAGGAAGAAATTGGAATAAAATACTAAGCTGAAAAAGATCCCATCTTTGTATCTGCAGCACTGGCATTATCAACAAATGATCACATCTTTTCCCCTTCCTATGTATTAAATAATTCAACAGCAGAGCAGACATCTCCTTCAAATTGGTGAGTATATCTTAATGGTAAAGGAAAGATTACTACGCAATTATCAGATTTCGCTGAAAGCTTAATGTTGATTCCTGCAAGCACCGCTTCTCTCGAAAGATGTTTTTCGACATTGTCTGATATTATAAATAAAAAGCGAAATCGTTTCTCAGTTGCTAAAGCAAAAAAGCTGTGTTATATTTAGGACATTTGGAAGTGATGAATTTGCAATTTATATTGAGGATGAATGTAACGAGAAAAATGTAACTTAAAATGTAATGTAATCATAATTGTCTCCTTCGTCATTTCAAATGCAATTGTGCACAATTTTAAATATAAAAATTAGCTAATGAATAACTTCTCAATAAATCAAATTAATTTATTAAATCATATTAAACTTTGTTGAGTAAAAATGGCTTGTATGAGAATGATCACGATGAATTTTGTAATATTAAAACGATCAAAAACAAAGGTAAATAGGGTAATTTCATATACACTTCAATAAAAACTCTCATTGTAGCTTTTGCACCAATAGATGAAGAGTGGAGTTCTTTTTGAATGTCTTGTTGAAAGTAATGGAAATAAAGACTTCGCAATTGGTTGGATAACCTTACAGATGCTAGTGGACGACTAGTCTAACCCTTCCGGCTCCGATTCCCTACTGCCCTACGTCCCTTGATATCTGCGGAGACACGCAATCTCACAGTACTTCCTATGCTCCTGCTAACTCTCCAAAATAAATGCAAAGTTCGGTTCAATGGTTTTAATCTCTTTATTCGCAAATCAACTTTACACAACACAATTTTAGCTCACATTTAACCTCTTTCTCTCTCTGTGGTTCGTGGGGAAGTGGGGTGTGGGACGGCGGTGGGCTTTCGGTCCTCCGCTCCTCCAGGGTCCGCTTCCCGTCGCTAATCGTGTCGTCCCATCTCCTCTCAATATTAAGATCACTCATTTTGTTTTTTGGATAATATTGGATAATTTTTGCGCGGATGTATAAAAATTCTTTTAGATATTTAAATACAAATTTTAAAAATGATTTTAATCTATTTTTATGTAATAAAATTTCCAAGCAAAATAATAATAGTGAAATCAATAAAATCCAAATAGTAATAAAATGGGTAAAAGCTTTCTAATAATTATAGGTGTAGGTTTATAAATTCCTCGTGTTTTGAATAAACTTTTGAACATATTAATTTTATTGAAATTAATTCGATTCCACTTTTTGGCTTCAAAATATTTAATTCTGTTATACAAATATAAAGATCTTAAAGATGACACAAGTACTTCAATTTCGTTCCATAATTTTAAAATACCAGATTGCATCAAATTACTATAAATATTATGAAATATATTATCAAAATTAGAAATATGACTAGAAAAGAAATAACTTCTCGTTGTAAACAACGAGCTTTCAACAAATTCCCTATTTTGAAATTGTCCTTCCCTTTGTTTGATAATATAAAATTGATCTAGAAAGTGAAATTCTATAAGTTTTTCCATTCTATAAACAATATGGAATATATCTAATATAAAAAATATAGATGGTATTTTAAAAAAACAAAACTAGTATGAATCTTTGTTTCCTTTTCTATGGCATTAGTAAATTCTAAAGAATCCACTTTATTTATATTATGTATTATTCCTTTAAATCGATTTGACAAATTTCTATATTTATGGGATATTGTAAAATCACTATAAAATGAAACTTCACCATTTTTATAAAAATAATTGTTGCCTTCAGTTCTATTTAATTTTGCAATACTTGCATATTCAGATACGTTTGATTCATCAATAGTTGTAGTAATACTGAATATAAATGGATTGTTTGAATATCCCAATTGCTCAAATGTTCCATAAGTTCTTGGATTTGGTTCAAGTGCAATTAAAGAAGAAAGCAAAGATTTATAGGCAGAACTAACAACAAAGCACATTAATATCATTTAACTGGTTAAAATAGTATGTTTGAATCCCATTGAAGGAATCATTGAAGTGATTGAATGACCTTGTTCGACAATTATTTGAAACAATGTAAAATTGATATATTTTGCTTTAATTGTCGAAGTTTTAAAATATTGGTAATTAATTTTTTGTAGGATTTTAAAGAATAAAATTACGATTATTATGGATATTAAAAATAATATCCAAAACAAACTTTCAAATGGAGAAAATATTAATCGATTTTTTATATATCAATATTGTCTGATCAACGCATCTTCAACCAATGTAAAAATGTTATACGCTTTGCAAAAAAAGAATGCTCATTATGTGTGAATATGTGTATGCATGCTATGTACACTACATGTTACACTTACATGTTATTTTTAAATGTTAAAAATTTAATTTATCCATACTATAATTTATTCCTACATTTATTTTTAACAATTGACTTTTTGATGGATATATTTATATCATAATCAATTATGACAAATATTGGAACAGAGTAACCAGAGTTTGTTAATAGTTTAGTGCATAAGGACGTGCAACTGCAATTGCTCTTTTCAAACGTTCTCCCATTGTACGATTGACCTTCAAGAAGTTTTCAACAAGGCGAACCTGGAAATCCTCATAAGCTCCTTTAACATGAGAAGCCATGTTGTAGATGAGCCGTTCCCTCTCGTCCTCGTTCAAAACTCGCTTCCAAAATAGATTTGTTTGTGAGAAATTGTCTTCATCTCGTGTGTCTTTCCTTTCTTGTTCTCCCTTTACAAATACCTTTGACTCTGCAAACGAAGGATCAATGAAAGGCCCATTAAAGGAATTTGGAT
>VJMY01001199.1:0-17022 GCA_009869795.1 Neelides sp. FZ-2019 | reverse complement strand
ATTGTTAGTTAATTAACTATTTTTGATTAATAAACTACAGGGCCATTTTTCGTCAAAGAAGGAACTTCCTTTTCCATGGACAGAGACGTTTCCATGAGATCCTTTGCTCAATTTGCATTTGGCAAAGGGCCCTTGACGACTTCTGGAATTCAAGCCACAGCTCTGCTCACTTCCACCAAGGCTCAAAAGCGCGGAGAATGGGACTGGGCAGATATGCAATTGAACTACATGGGCTTCGGGACTCACAATACCTTTCCTCAAGACTTTGCCCACACGTTCAATGTCAAAGAAGAAGTTGCTCATAATTACTACAATCATGCCAGAGGAAAAGATACTTTCATGATCATGGCAGCCACCGGACGTCCAAGAGCCAGAGGAGAAATAACCCTAAGAAATGCAAATCCCTATACTCCGCCTCTCGTCGACCCAAGATATTTAGAAAATGATCATGATTTACAAGTCATGCTTGAAGGTATAATAAAAATCCAATTAATCTATTTAACTATTATCAAATTAAGTAGTTTCAAATACAATTTTAGTAGGTGCAAAATGGTTTTCTGTTCAAGTTAATATTTAAATTGTATCGCGATTTTGACAAATTTTTTATCCATTTATTTAATTTCAGCTGTCAAATTAAGTCTTAAACTGGTTGAAAACACCACGGCCTTCCAAGACGTGGATGCTCGCTACTCTCATGAGTTATTACCTGGCTGTGAACATTTCCCCTTTAGAAGCGATGCTTATCTTGAATGTCACATTCGCCACTTATCTCTCACGTTGCACAACTTTGTTGGGACTTGTGCCATGGGCCCCTTCGGTTCCCGCTATGCCGTCGTGGATCCTGAGCTTCGTGTTATTGGCATCAATAAACTTCGTGTCATCGACGCCTCAGTTATGCCAACGATTGTCACTGGGAACACCCAGGCTGCCACAATCATGATTGCAGAAAAAGGCGCAGATATGATCAAAACCACATGGGCGAATCCTCATTTACAAACGACGTTTGGGCCACCGACTTTAAAACCCTCGATTTTCTCATCACCTTTGTTCAACTTCATCAGCAGCCCCACGTACAATGTATTTAGAAACACTTCCTATGATCTTCTCCTTAATGAGAACCAGAGACATGAGACTTTAGTGGATGATAGTCAGCAAAATGAGGTGAGCGATGAGAATCGCAATATTCACTTTCATAACAATTTTTATCCTGAGCCAATTAACATTTATCCTCAATATATGAATGTCCCGCTTACGACTGAGTCTTTGAATCGTGGGGATTACAATGAGCCTCTTAAATATAGGGAAGAACCCTTTAAATATACACAAGAATTCCCCAAATATAAAGAAAGCCCAAAGTATAGAGAAGAATTTCCAAAATACAGGGAAAGTTATGGAAGGCAAATTAACTATGACGAGAACGTGCGAACTTATGAACCTTCTTATACCCATGATGAATCTGAATCAGAATCTCAACAAACTCGATCTTTCGAGTCGGATTCTGAATCTCATGAATTGAGACATGAGGAGTCTGAAGGAAGAGGAAATTACGGAAGAAATCATCATTCTTATTCGACCATTCACCCAGTTCATGAAGAGTTACAAGGAGATCACTATCACCATCACCATTCTGGTGAACGTGGACTGAGGAGATTCGACGAAGACGTTCAGGATTTTGAATATTCGAACGAATCCCGCCGCCCAAGAACCCGCCAACGGTCAAAGAAAAGTCAACGGAACTACGCAAGCGATAATTCCTTGAGTGGGAGAACTCGGAGCAAAAAGAGAAATGGGCGGATGCGAACTTTTGATAATCGAACCAAGAGCTCGCGAACTCGGAATTCTTATTCGCACAGGGAAGATCAGGATTATGAGCAGCGAGCAAGAGAAACAACAAATGTGCGTTTGGCATCAGGAGAAGGAAAACAACGGCAAGGGAGTGGGAACCGTGGGATGGCAGGAATGAGAAATTCATATGAAATGCCCGAGTCACAAATAAGCTCTCATGAGCCACTGTATTCTTCCTATTACAATACCAGAAGTATATAAATGTGTAAATTACTTCCTATGATAATTAAGAGGCAAGTTGGTGAAAAAAATAAAGAATGGCGTTTAAATGGGTTAAAAAGTTTTTAACTTAAAAACCATTCAATTGTTTAGCGACGAAACGGTTTAATATTTTATTTTCTTAACTAAATACATTTGCTAAATGTAAATCGATGCTGGTTGAAGACTCTCATTATGTTGTTTTTTTGTTAATCGTGTTTAATTAGTGTTATTTGTTGTTGAATAATTTTTACGCTAACTTTCGCTCAACATTTAAAAAAATATTTTTAAGTCGCTTAATTTTATATTACTGAATGCTCACCAACCCAAACCCACAAAAGGTGATCTGCTATAATATATTTTCACTAAAAGTGATAATTATTTAAGAAAATTTAATTAATGAATACGACTTACTAGAATATAATTTTTAAATAATTGTTTTATTTATATTCTTAATACATTATTACATTATTGTCAACTTATGTTTCTTTCATTGAATATTAATCTTATAAGTTCGTGAAAATAAAAGTTTTTTTCTATTTTTAAAATTAGATATTATCTATTATATATTTTATATTGAATTTAATAAATATAAATATTACAATTACAAAAAATAAAACTACTATATTGACTTTATTTTGAATCTGTGTTGATTAGATAATTTTATTATTATCACATGAAGAATAATTAAATATTTTAACTATATTATAAAAAAATCCTAAGCTCACTATATAACTAATAATAATAATAATGTCATATTTTAATTTAATCAATTTTACTAATTAGTTTACACGGAGTTTCAAAAGAACCTTAATTCGTTTTCTGTCAAATATTAGTTCATTATTAGAAAAAAGATAGAAAGAAAAAACAAGCATTCTTTCATTGCATGTTTTGCATATGCCAATTGCCCATGTTTATATCATATCCCTTTCCTATAGCGAAAGGTATAAAAAATGGTTAATAAATAGATCTCAAGGCCTTTCTATAATCAGAAATATAGAAAAATAAATAGAAGAGTCACTTTTCTCAACCTCTTCAGTCTATTATTTAACATCCACTTCACCGCTTCATGGATTTGGGCGCCCTGAAATAATTAATTATATAGTTAAAATTAGCTAATATGATTCTCGAAATTGTATTAGCATTTGTAATTAGCGCTGTCATTTCGAGTATTTTGTATTTCCGGTGGAATTATGGATTTCTCGAAGGTCTTGGGATCAAAGTGGTTGATAGATTATTCATATTTGGATCCTCGCCTACTTTGTTCTCTACAAATACTTGTCTTCAGCTCGAAGATCTCAAAAGAAGGAAGAAATATGGAATGATTTATGGGGTAAATTTTATTTAATTAAATAATCATGCTTAATTCCTTCTATTCACTTTGCTAATTGTAAAAACCCGACGTCATTGTTGAGTTTTCATTTCTAAAATTTCTTAATATAATTATTATTTAATTATAATTTAAAATATTTATCGGAAATTATAGGTTTATGATTGGAGAACTCCACAGATTCATGTCTGCGACCCAGAAATGATCAGACTCATCATGGTCAAGGATTTTGACTATTTCCGTAACAGAACGCCAGTCGATTTTGGAGATGACACTTGCAATGAACTTCTTGACTTTTTACCAGGTTTAATAAAAAAAAATAAAACTATTTTTTAGAAATTGTTGGGTATAACATTATATACAAACATAGTGCTGTATAAAGCTAAAAAGGTTTATTTTCATTTTCATAATTCTAGATGAGAAATGGAAAGTAGTGAGATCTCATTTGACTCCAGCACTCTCGACAGGAAAGCTCAAGCAAATGAGATATCCAATGGAGGAATGTGTTAAAGATTTAAAAAATTATTTGCATAGTTTAGTCAAAAACAAAAGCAAAGTAGAAATAGATGCAAAAAAGTAATTTTGCTTTCTACTATATTATTCAATTTATATTTTACACTGCGGTAAAACTAGTGAAAACTTGTAGTATTCATACTTTCATTTAATCCATTAATTCATTATTTTTTAATTTTTAGTTTGACTCAAACGTTGCTCATTGATATTACAAGTCGTGTTGTTTATAAAATACACGTTGGGAATGTTTACGAGCCAACTAATCTATTGGTCAAAAAATTCAAAGATTTGTTTAGTTTTCCAGAATCAACAGGCTGGAACTGGAGGCTCGTCATATACTGTATTAATATCAAATTATACTTTAAATATTAATTACAATTTCAAAATTTGGAGAATATATTAATGAAATTTTAAATTTCGTTTTTACATAGATTATAAAAAATTTTATCAATAATTCGTTTATCATTTAGCAATGCTATTATTATTGTTTCAGTTATCTTTCCATTTTTATACAAGTACTTATCACCAAACGAAGCTGCACAAATTGAAGGCTTCAACAAAACATTTGCCGATATCATTCAAAATCATCAAAAAAGTGGAAATGTTGGAACAGATGTGATTGGAGCACTTACAACCTTTTCCAATAAAGTTGGAAGTGACTCTGATTTCAAAAGACTCGGAATCACCGATAACACCGCCAATGCTCTTACGGCTCTTTTCTATTTCGGAGGTTATGACTCAATTACCACAACCCTTATGACCATTATCTATCATGTTTCGCAAAATAAGAAAATAGAGCAAAAGCTGTATGATGAAATCCTCAAGGTTGGGTTTGACGGGGAATTGAACGAATATAAATACATGGAAGCTGTTCTGAGCGAAGCTCTTCGTCACAGCCCAGCTTTCTTCAGAGCGGAGAGAATTTGTGAGAAGGATTGGGAATCTCCGGATAAAGAATTGAAGATTCCTAAAGGAACTTCAGTGGTTGTTCCGCTTTATGCGGCTAATCGGGATCCAACGCATTTCCCTGATCCAGAGAAATTTGATCCAGATAGATTTTTTAATAATCAGAGGAATTTGAATCCTTATGCTTTCACAACATTTGGACACGGGCCAAGGTCGTGTCCTGGAATGAGATATTCCTACGATCTCATGAAAGTCGTCATGAAGACGATCATAAAGGAATTTACTATTGAGCCGAATGAGAATACGGAACTGGCTTATTTACCTGGAAATCCCTTTAGCATTGCATTGAAACCTGTAATTGTTGACTTTGTTGTGAGAAAATAAAAAAGTTTAGTTTTTTTGTGTATGGATTTCATCCGCGTAGTTCCAATTAGCTTTATGAGCCTCATGTATCACAGTTATTAAATTGGCGAAATGATTTAATTTGTAGTTCAGCCCAGTTCAGTTTCTTATGCTAATTCATTAAAACGCTTTATTGCTTTACATTCAAATTGTTATAAGTGTGAAAGCTGTGGATCAGAATATTAATATGGATAAGAAGATAAGATATGTATATCATAAGATCAAAGGGAAATAAATATTTGAAACTTGATCTGTTTTTCTTATTTTCACATTTTTGCTTAGGACATATATAGACAAAAATACATTTTATTGACAATTAATTGCTAGCAATTAAAATTTTTAAAAGCTTTATGCTATTGAAAATATTTTAAATACACCAATGATAATTGGTTAATTGGAAATATAATAATGCTACATTTTACACAATTTTACTTAATATCACCAATGTGAATGGATCTAATGTTAAGAATGAAATCAATGCATGAATGCATTTAAAATATTTGAACAATGCGGCATAGAAGTAATATAAAAATGTTTTAGCTTACTCCCCTTTCTCACATGCCACATGCTCATCAATTAATTAAATGAGTATTAAAAATAGCGGAGAATCAGGGCATAGAAAGGAAACTTTTGAAGTAAAAGTTGCCGTCGAATTGATCAGGTTTGACAAAATAAATATGTAGGGATCCGAAGTAAAATTAGAAATTGTTTTTCCTCGTCTTGTCACCTCTTCTATCTTTTTATCGAATCTAAAGCAAACATCTTCCCATATGTAAGACAATACAAATCTCCACAATAGAAGAGTTGAAGGAATAGTAAAAGTGAAATTTCCGGTAGGACTACCCCAATCAACCTGCATGGGAACCAAAAATTTATCTTGTCCAGGCAGCACCCAATTTCAAGTTCACCCAATTGTCAATCGAATAGAAAGTCCCCTAGTAGTAGTACTACAATGTCAAATACAACTTGGCTACCTTTAAATTATATACACTGCAGTCTTCAAGAACGCAGCAATAAACTTCAACAACTCGCAATTGATATACATGATTCAATACAAGTACAAAGAAGAAGTATGAAGAAGTGAAGAGGAAAAATAAATAGAACGGTTCGCTTTAATCTCACTTCCATTTATCCGGCACGTAGAGAAGATCAAATGACTTCTTGTAGGTAAATTGCAAATAAGTTAGATGAGCATATACATAGTAGAGCATGCATGAGGATAAAGGAATAAAGGAAATGAGGATAATGATCAGAATGGATCAGACGAGTTTCCTGCGTCTTCTTCACCGGACCACAAATCAACTCTCAGTCTCCTTAACCTCATTTATCTCAAACTAGAGTTGAATTCTTGAATTCTCGTCTTCGCACAAATCTAATGAAATATCATATTGTTTTTACACAAACTCACGCTACCATTCCTCTCATTTGCTTATTTTCATATAATGTACACTATCTGTTATACTTACTATACATAAAGTATATACTGTTTACTCCAAGTATACCTGTAAACAGAATCCAATATACAATGTAATGTTATGAAAAGAATACATTGATTGAGTGAATTAAAAGGAGAACTTGAGATTTCCTTTGTTACCAGTTGAGAGAACAGAGGTGGATTTGAATCCCCAAAGCAGATGAGGCGCGGCGGGTTATGTCAACGTTCAACTCCAACCAACTTCCCTCCCCACTTCCATTTTTCTTGTTATTGGGAAAGTAAAAAGCAAAAGTGAGATGGTTGAAGAGTTCCAAATCCTTCTGCCACTCCTTCATTGTCATCTGAGACTCGCGGAGGGTCTCAGCTCTTCTGGGACAATTAAAAGATAACTCACTTGGGTTGAGAAGAATGGCTCAGTAAGGCGGAGCAAGAGTTACTCAAAGGAAGTGCGAAGATTGAGTAGATTTAGTAGAAAGAAGATAAATTATTTGGCTAAAGTTCCTTATTCATCAAAGTGGAATACTGACCGAGAGAGTGACAAGAGAGACTTAATTTATATCAAAACTTCGTATTCAAGATGGGGATCATGTCGAGTTTCCGGACGCGGTTCCATAACATCTTCTTTAAAAGGATCATGTTTGGAGTCATCGCGTCGGTCGCAATGTTCGTGGCAAAATGGGACAGAATGGATAGACTCCAAGATAGATTCAAAGCTGCCTATTGGGACAGTGAAAACACATTCGACTTCGTTATTGGTAAGGAATTCATTAAATTTCTCAGATTAATACATCCTAATTTGTCAACTTTAATATTTTATTATATACATTTTTACATTTAATAAGGTATTTTAAACAGTTGGGCATGTCAAACATCCATCACAAAGGAAAGTTTATTCAATAAAAAAGATGCGTCTCGTTAGTACATAAAACCGCAAATCTTTCGCTATTATAGATTTTGTCAAGCATAACGGATTTCACTTTTATCTCGATAAAATAACTCAATAAAATCATGTTTATTTGCGTTGTTCTTTAAAATAAAACAAATAAATGAAATCCAATTGCCAATTCAATAAATAAACAAAGCATTTCTCTTATAAAAAAACCCGTTAAATTTTAGTATAGTATATTTTATAATCAATGCTTTTTAAGTCAATTAATTATCAAGTGAATACTATAAACAAATTTAAGTTAAACTAGCAATATATTATAAGAAGAATAATTACAATTATTATCTTACTTGGAATGTTCTTAAACTACATGGTAAACAAAGGAAATAATTGTTAATTATAAAGTTATTTCTTTTTTTTAGTCGGAGGAGGTACTGCTGGAGCGGTCGTTGCAAATCGACTGTCTGAGAAGTTTAAAGTTCTTTTACTGGAAGCCGGTGGAGAGCCGCATCCTTTCCAAACAATTCCCAATTTCTCGTTCAACATGCTCAATTATCCCGAGATTGATTGGCAGTTCCGAACGGTTCCACAGAAGCATTCTTGCTTTTCCCTTCCTCACCAGGTGAGCTCATTTGGCCTGTCAATAATTAACCAGATTAACCATGCAGCCATTAATATCTTTAATTGAATAATGTGAGTCATTTGGCTACCCATCTTTTATTTGGCTCGCGGCCGAGTTTGTGTTCAATTCAAACGACCTACACGGTTTTCAATACAATAATATGCATTATTGTATGAGCTGGTACTTAACTAGTTGCATGGAAAATGCATGAAGATGAGAGAAATGAGCGAAACAATGAAGATTGAAGTGAAAGAGAGACAGATCTAGTTAAATTCAATTTTTTCGCCTCTTGGTTTTTTATGATTGTTCTTTGTATTTGATGCTGAGCATATGAGAGTCTCATCAAGACTCGTATGATGAGTTTTATGAGGTCTAAAGCGAGTCTTAAGAAAGAGTCTGAAAGTGAAATTCCCCCGTTTTGTTGATTGAAAAAAATAGCAATCCGGTTGGTCTGGTGGGAAGAATTTGGGCGGAACGTCGAATCTCAACTTTCTCGTTCATCTCCGTGGGCATCAGCGGGATTTTGACCATTGGGCTCAATTGACTGGAGACTCCTCATGGTCTTATGATAATGTTCTGCCTTACTTCAAACGGATGGAAGATTTCCGCGGACCGCCAGGATTCGACAGTAATTTTTATAGCTAATTTGCAATTTCTTCAATAATTTGAATTTAAAGTTTTATACTTTTATAGTTAAGAAAATACTTTTGCCTGAAAATATTACCTTAACTGTAAACACACTTGATAACTCATACATTTTGGCATATTAATCTAATAATTTATTTAACAAATTTTAATTTAATAATTATTTTCAGAAACAATGCACGGTCGTGGAGGTCCTTTGAGAATTGAAATTCCCCATTATATTGGATTAGCCCGAGAGTGGATTTATGCTGGAAAGGAATTAGGATTCGATCATGTGGATCTGAACGGGCGATTCACAGAAGGTGACATACTAATTGTGGACTCTTGAGACGGAAAGTAAACCGAGTGAGAGCTGACTCCCTTTATTAACTATAACAGGTTTTGACACCACGTACTATCCCATCAAGAAGGGACGGAGGGATGCCGTGTTCAGAGGATACTTGAGAAACGCACGACGACGATCCAACTTGGTCATTCATAAATTCTCGCATGTCAACAAGGTACTTAACTACTTGAACCTTGTGTTTAACTTCTGTTTAACCTCAACTCTCTTTTTGTACCTAAATTCGATCCATTGACTTTTAGTAGTGTTTATCTTTGAAATGAGTCAATTAAGATATGAATGATTACAATCCCCTTAAAAGAATGAAACTTATTGAAAATATTTTTATCGTTGATTTACTTAAAGTTAAATGAAATTTTTTAATATTTAAATTTAATTAATATTATAAATTAATTTCATAGTATGGAATTTATGGTGTTGTGATAGATGTTTTTTTTGTAATGTATTTTTTTTATTATTTTTTAGATTTTAATTCGCATGCCTCATAATGAAGCATATGGAGTTGAATATGACAGACATGGAACCAGATACCGCGCATTTGCCAAAAAAGAAGTGATTCTCTCTGCTGGAACCGTCAACACTCCCAAACTCCTCATGCTCTCAGGAATTGGCCCAGAATGGCATTTGAAATCCCTTGGTGTAAGTGAACTTAAAATTCAAATACCAATTTAAATAAATAGAAAAAATTTCAATACAATTTTAGATTACGGACATTAATGTTATCTAGCATTAATTTATAAATATAATTAATAGATCCCAGTTAGAAAGAATTTACCTGTTGGGCAAAATCTCCAAGATCATCTCAGCACTTTCATTGGGCCTTTCTTTGTGAAAGAAGGACGAACCATTTTGGTGGATCGCGACGTCACGGCTTCTTGTTTCGCCCAATTTGCCTTTGGCAAGGGGATTTTGACAACTTCTGGTGTCCAAGGCTCCGCTTTCATCGTCTCTGAACAAGCGAAACTCCACGGAGAACACGACTGGCCAGACATTGGCCTTTTACTCGCGGGCTACGGAACTCACTCGACTTTCCCTGAAGATTTTTCCCATGCATTTGGTCTTCGTCTGGACGTTTCTCAAAAGTTTTACGGCCACGCCAGAGGTAACGATACGTTCATCATTATCGTTTCCGGTGGTCGGCCCAAATCCCGCGGAGACATTTTACTCCAAGATAAAAATCCCTACTCGCAACCCATCATTGACCCCAAATATTTGAGTAACGAGCACGACGTGAAGATTATGCTCGAAGGAGTCAAACTCGCCATGCGTCTCGTGGAAAACACCGACACATTCCAAAAGCTCAAGGCGGAATACACCACGCAGTTGTTCCCAGGCTGTGAGCAATTTTTCTTCAAGAGCGACCAATACTGGGAATGTCATATTCGTCAAATGAGCTTGACCCTTCACCATACGGTTGGCACGGCCGCCATGGGCCCCATTGGATCCCCGTGGTCTGTCGTAGATCCCGAACTGAGAGTCATTGGAACGAAGAACTTGAGAGTCATTGACGCTTCGATCATGCCAACAGTCATCGTGGCCAACACCATGGCCACAACCATCATGATTGCTGAAAAAGGATCAGAATTGATCAAAAGGTCCTGGCTTGGGAATAATTATCCAGGGAACGCTCAGAGTCATATCCAATCCGAGCTTGAATTCCACAACCAGCGGGTTTTGTCTGCAAGTGGAATCTCCGAAGAAAGCACCGACTCCTTCGAAATCCCCGTATTGTCCCAAAAGGTCGGTCATCATCACAAGTACGTCAGCCCTGTCCCTTACAAGCTCCAAGGGCCAATAAGGATCCACAACACGCCCAAGCCGCTCTTTTCAAACTCATTCAAAATTGCCCAAACGACATTTAAGAGTTTATTGCCCTTTAGATCTACTTCAAGGCCAATTATCTACAGATCTTCGACTCCTCTTCCGCATCCAGCAGTTCCTGTGAAATTCGTCACCCCAGTTAATAATCATTTGCCTTCGCATTCTCTCACTCATGCTCAAGCCCATGCTCAAGCCGTAGCTCAAGCTGCTGCTCTGCCCTTGGCCGTAACTCCGATCCAAGGAGTTGGCCCAACACCGTTCAGCGTGACCCCAACTGTTTTGCAACAAATCCAACGCCCAGCTTTACAAGGCAATCATCAACATGCTCCTGAAGTGAGCACGCCATTTAAACTCTTCGCCAGCCCGACAACTCCTATTCTTCCAGTTCTTGCAAATCCCTACTCAACTCCTCATGCCATCACTCAACTTACTGCTGCCTCCACAAACGAAGGGAACACTGGGAATTTCGTTAATCAAATCTTGAAAAATTACAAAGCTCCAGCTCCTAAATCTATTGCAGATCAGTTGAAGCCCCAGGAAGAAAATTATCAAACTAAAATTAATTCAGCGTTTTTCCAAAGTCTTCAAGAAGAAGCCAATAAAGCCATTTATGCCAATGAAGAGAAAGAAGGAGCCAAAAATGCCGAGCATGAGGTTTATGCCCCGAATTACAAAGCTTCCTCATCCGGCTATTTTGCCAATCAAGTAAAGCCGAATGAAAATCCGGGGAAAATCCTTGTTTCTGGAACGAGGAAGAACGAACTCGTTTACCAGATTGATAGCAATGGGAATCTCCAACAAGTCCAGCAAACTCCATTTTACCAAACACATTCTCAAATCAGCTCGTCCAAAGTGAAAGAAGGAAGCCAAGGACAAAGAATCCAAGTTATCGACATCCACGAGCAACGGCCCATCAAACAGAGCGAGAGCAAAGAACATTACGATTTAAAACCGAATGGAATGTTTGAGCATTTTGAGAAAATCGAAAGTCCCATTATTGATTTGACCCCACATGAAGAACCAAAGAAAATTGTTGAAGAATCAACGAATGCTCCAAAGTCGATCATTTACGAACAACAACAGCTTCAGCAACCAATTCAATATTACGTCCAAAGTCCTGGTCAATCCCAACCTCAGCTCATTACATTACAACCACAGCAAATTATCAAGTCAGCCAATCAAAAAGAAAGTGTTGTCCAACTCACTCAAGCTCAAATCCAACAATTGACACAATCCCAACAACCACAAGTCCAAATTATAAATCAAAAACAACCAATTGAAATCTCAAAGCCTGTTCAAATCCAACAAGCTCAACCTCAAACCGTACAAATTCAACAACAGCAAGTACAATATCAACCGGCCCCAGTAGAAATCCAAATCCAACAACAACGCGGTCATATCCAACAAATGAAATATCAGCAACAACCACAACCGCAGATCCAAATCCAAATCCAAAAAGAAGAACCAAAACCTGTACAAGTTGAACAACCCAAGCAAATTTACGTTCTCCAGCAACAACTTCCCCAACAGCCGCAATCCCAATTGTACGAGACTTCCAAAGTCGTTGACATCCCCAACAATAGCATCACAGTCCTGGAGCAACTCCGTCATCTCAAAGCGAACGAAAAGGCAAATGAGGTCATTCCAAGGAAAACCGTTCAAGTTCCATCACTCCAAGAACAACAGGAATTCATCAAGCAGATTCAATCTGGTGGCCAACAAATCCAATCGACCAGCAACCCTGAACCAATTCCTCAATATAAGGCCACATACCACGTTGAAATGACCCCAGAAATTGTGAAAACTCAAAGTTCCCCAATTACTCAAGAAAGAGTCATTTCGCCCCCTCAAACTCAACAAGTCCAACAGAAGCCGCAGCAGCAACAAAGCCAATTGTACATGTCAGGGCCACAAGTCACATACTACGCCTACTCGAATCCCCAATCAGCAAAAGAAGAAACTCCAGAAGTTCCTCGACCTCAACAAGCTCAAATTTCCCAACAACAACAACAGCAGCAGCAACAGCAACAACAGCAGCAACAACAACAGCAGCAGCAACCCACAACTCCTACTACAAAGCTCACCAAAACTCAAAAGCAATACAATAGCCATAATGACCATGTGAATGACATTATCAAGCAGCACTTATTGAAGCACCATGGTGCTGGAGAAATCAACGAGCAATTGAATCCGGATCCTTCACAAGGCCAAACCTTCGTGTACTCCACTCATGAGTACAACAACGAGAAACAACAGCGCGACCAAAGACAGCAACCAATTTATTTCAACGTGGAGAAAGTGGAGGCGCAGAGCCCAAGAGTCCCACAACAACTCCCACAACAAGCCCAACCACTCCAGCAACTCCAACAACGACCAGGAACCGTCGTTTTCAATATCCCTCCACAAGAAGCTCAAAGGCCTCCACAGACTCCTATAACTCATTCCCGTTTAATTTATAATTTGGCTCAAGAAGCTCAAACGCCCTCGGAACAACTCCAACAACACCTTCACATCCAACAACTTCAAAAGCCCCAACAAGCCCCAGTGCCATTCAATATTGAAGAACCTTCCCAAATCCCGCCGCAATTCCACGTCCAACAACCCCAGCAACCCCAACTCCATCAAGCCCAACCGCCGCCAGAATTACTCTACAAGTTGGCTGGCCCGCCAGAAATCCACGAACAACCGCAATCCCGCTTCATTTTCCAAATGAACCCGCCAGTTGGAGTCCCAAGACTCTTCAACCACCATGCCGCTACCCCAGAGCAGAACACTGAAGACATCATCGAGACCAATAGTCTTCGCGGGGGGAAAATCGAATTGTCGCCACATTCTGCTGCCCAATGGACGGACTTCGTCGAGAGTCAAAACGGCGAGCGAATGGTCGTCAACCAACATCACACCGAAGTTGCCCCCGGGGTTCATCAGTTCCAAATGGAGGCACAAATCCCAATTCACAATCGAAACCCCGGCGATGCCATGCAACCCATCGTGTACAACATCCCGCCAAGCAAAGACGGGACTAAACCCGGGATGCAGCTCCGCGCCCAAGTTGAATTCCACGGAGAAAATCCTGGACAACTCTTCCAGTTGGAATACGGCTCCACTCATGACCACCACGGACATCCCATCACGGTCCGCAGCGACAACAACTTAAAGTTTTTACAACACCACTTGGTGGACGGCGAGGACCAAATGGCCTCAGCTTCTTCCATCCAACCGCGAATGTCTAAAGTGTCCAAGGGAAAACGTTCAAGTAAGTATTACTCCACTAAGCACCACGGCGGCGACCATAATAGTCGAGAAGCCATGAGGAACCAAAGGCACAGCCCCTTAGAGGAAGAAGAACACCGGAGATCCTCCAAACACAAGAGTTCAAAGAAGAGCAAGAGTAGCAAGAGCAACAAGCGACATCACCACCACGACGATGACCATCATCATCATCATCACGTAGACCACGAGGTGGAGAAGAAGAGTCGGAGGAAAGGAGAGGACAATGGAGATTTCGGCATTGCTTTCAGGGAACCGGATGTTCCGGGGGAACGAAGGGGGAAGAAAGATCATGGATTGTCAGACGTGGAAGCGCGGATCATTGGGGCTCTGACGAGCGCCGAGGAGCTCCGAAGCAACACACCCTATGATGGACAAATCTTCTCAAGGAATGGCAAAGACCGCAAAGACAACTATGTGGAATTTGTCCAACAACACTAAAAACTATCTACATATTTAATTATGATGTAAAAGACAAAGGGAACTGATGATAGAGATATGATAAATTGTTATTAATTTTATTATTCATTTGTTTTGTGTGGGCCAGTGAGGATTTTTGACCCTTTTGGTCCGAATGTTGTTAATTGTTGTTCTTGTCGTCGTTCTTATCCTATGTAAGCTCAATAACTCAACCCTCATGCATTGTTGACTAGTTTGTAAGTTAAATATTTATATATCTTGTTATCTATTTGTAGGAAATAAATAAATTAATATTCAAAATATTTTATTAGTTTGAGCTTTCATTTATTGCAAACTTTAATATTAAATGCATCCATTTAACATTAAAAATTAAAATCATATTATATTCTATCCACATAAATATTATTATAATTACAAAAATGTGTATAGATATAGAATAGATAGTACTTATCAATCATAAAGTGTATAGCTTCATAAACTACTAACAATACAATTTAAACTTTGCTGAGCATTTTATGAACATACTAAATATTTTATAAAATAATCTTCAAACATATAATTGATACTTGGTGTCTGACTTACATTTATGATTTAGTTATTTCTGAGTGAGCGAGTGAGTAAGAAGCTCAAATAGCTTGTATAATAAACGCTATTCGGGATAATAAAAAGGTATACGTAATGAAAGCTACTGGATTTTTCCCTTAAAACTCAAAAGCCAATAATAAACTCCAATTGATAAGGAATTGACCTGATATGAAGAATAGCCAATTGGTGGTATAATTCCGCCGCTTTTTTCCTAAAGCTATACAGACAAAATTACAATTTATATAGATTAGAGTTTGAGTCCAGTAAATCTTTGGATGTAAAATCTCTTCTTTGTCTCTACACCAAGTTTAATTTCACATTTGGAATATTTCAAAGTTTAACTACATTTAAGTAAAATATTTTCTAATTTAAACACCAATGATGTCTGGACTCTCAAGACTTTCTTTGTCCGACAAGAAGTCGTAAGTTCAATTAATATTAATTAAATATAGCCAAAAATTGTAAAAGCTTCATTTGCCTTACTGAACCAAAACTTATTAATACATATCGTAAACTAAATATATTAAAGTTTTCTGTGATGTGAATGAATGTGATTATTTAGCTTTTAATTTAATTATGCATGTAAACTATTTACATAATTTAATATTCTAAATATTTTTAAGATCTGGAAATGAATTGTTTCGACTTCTCGAATGTCCAATCTGCTCTGAAACTCTTTTGCCTCCCATTTTCAACTGTACGAATGGCCATTCTATCTGCAATGATTGTCGACCTCAAATGACCAAATGTGCCATGTGCAACGGCCAATTGACCAACATTCGCTGCATCACACTTGAGTCAATTGTGTCAAACACGAAGTTCAAATGCAAGTTTTTGACTGAAGGATGCACCAAAGTCGTCAACGGGGATGTGCTCAGAGATCATTATGAAGTTTGCAACTATCGGTGCTTTAACTCAATTAAAAAGAAAAAATATAATTTTTATCTAATCAACATGATTAAAATTAAGGCTATATTAGTTTATCAATTTCATATTCAATTATTTTTATTTAGAAATGTTCTCTGTGATGAAGTGAAGAAGAACTCGTGCAAGGGAGTTGAAATCCCATACAAATCCTACATTGAGCATCTTGAGAAATCTCACGAATGTTATTTTGCCAAAAGCACTTCTGAAGAGCATTTTCACATTGAACAGTCACTTGGAGAAACTCAGTTAGTTAGCACAGGTAAATATTTTAATGTTCGAAATAATGTTTAAATCAAAATTAAAATTAATAATTGTTCTCACAAGTTAACTTTTTAAATTTAATTAATTAATTAATATGAAACATTTCTATAAAGACACGAAGTGGCCTCCAGTAGTGAAGCGAATAGTGAAAAATGGCGTTGAAAGGATCTATTTTTTCCAAACAGAGATACGGAATGACATGATTTGCTGGTGGCTCTCTGCTTTTGATAAAAAAGATGAATCTCAATTCAATTTTTCTTTCATTCTCTATCGGAAAGACTCACCCGTAAGCTTGGAATTTTCCAAATGAAATATCCATGATTGAAATATAATTGCTTTAATACACAATATTTAATTATAATATTTACACTTTAATTAAACAAAGCTAACAAACACTCCTTGTACACTCACCCATTCAGTAATACATTGTTTTTACAGACTCCTAAAATTGAATGGCAATCGCAGATTTTTTCCTTTCGCGACAAGTTTGATGACATCAAGGATCACATTTGCTTCAAACTTCCAATTGAGTGTCTTCTTCAATTCACAAGCTCAAAAGTGAATGTCGGGAAGATATTGTCTTGGAACATTAAATGCACAATCAAAGATGCAT
>VJMY01001198.1:0-17029 GCA_009869795.1 Neelides sp. FZ-2019 | reverse complement strand
ATTTTTTACTTGTCTCAGAAACCCCGAGAGCAAGAATTCTCAGGTTTGAATTTTTGTTTTAGAAAATGAGTATTTTATGAAAAAGACTTTACCTAATGATTCTATTATTTTTTATCAAATAGACATTACTTGAAAGGAGAACGAAGAGGTCAAACTGAAATTTTCTTGGAAGGTTTGCCAGGCTCTCCTGACAATATTCGTCCAAATGGAAAAGGTGGAATTCTCGTCAGTCTCATTGTTCCACGAACTCCAAATGTAAGTTACTATACATTTAAATAATACTTTAATGTCATGTCATAAGGAATATTTTATAAGCAAATCTTAAAGTGATTATTTAAAAGAAAGCTCACATTTACCAATTACATTCGAACATTTTTAAGATGCCAATGGCGACAGAAATTCTTGGTCCTTGGCCCCTTCTTAGAAAATTTCTTCTGAGACTCTTAAACATTGCACACTTGCCCTTTAAGCTCGTTGAGTCCGTTTTTCCTAATGAATATACTGCCAAGGCGTCTTATTACGTAAGAACAATATTTCACAATAAGATATAATTCTATATAATCTTATAATCCAATCTTATTTCAAATTCAAAACTCATTTACACGACTCATTTTCAAACTCACTCACATACTGTAGCATGCATAAAATGGAGTATTGAGAATAAAAGAAATTAATCATTTTATAATTTATTACAGATCGGTCATTTACAACCTGTCGCTGCGATCTTGCCAAGACATGCCATTGTTGTAGAAGTTGATATGGAAGGAGAGATCATAGGAAGTTTTCATGCGACGAGTGGAAGAGTAAGTTTTTTTTAACTAATGTGATAAATGAGATATTTTGACTTATTGACTTATTTCCAAATTAAATTTTTATTATTTAGATTGCGCACATTAGCGAAATGACATTGGATGGTAACTGGGCGTATTTGGGTTCACCATACAACGAGAGGATTTGGCGAGTAAAGTTAAATTGACCATTTCATCTTCGTTAATTTTCTCAATGAAATGATGCTTAAAAAGACAATCTCGTTTATTGTTTATCTATTAATATGTAATAGAAATATGTGTACTAAAAAGCAGCTCAATTTACTCATGTGTAGTATAAAATATAGTTTTAACTTAAATTGTCTTAAATTTTAAACTACTTTTGCATATTTATGCACTTTCTAAAATATTTTTATAAAAGTAGCTCTTATTTGATTATAAATCGAACAAAATTGTGCAATATATAATATAATTATATAATTTCCTCTTGTTTGCAGACAATAATAGTTTTGTTATTGATTGAATTCAGTAGAGTTATCGACAAAATTGTATCTATTCAAAGTATGTTGTAAATTTTATGTATTTAATATATATATAAGTGTTTCTTGTTTTGAATTTTATTAAAATAGATTGAACTTCATCTATTATATTAAATAACTATAGTGCTATTTAATTTTTAAAGTCATATTTAAAGACACAAATAAATACACCTATATAAGGAAAGATGAATAGTAAAACCTGCTTACTTTTTGTTTATTTTCGAAAATAACAAATTTCTTTGTCATAGTTATGACAAAAGTTAACCTTATGGTACAATTAATTATCTACTAAAAATAATTAATTTAATAGTATTTTATGAAAAATTAATGAATTAACGGAAAATTTTGGAATATCTTATTTAGAATGAAATATAATACAATTATAATAGAGATGAGATATAGGATTTTTACGTTTACATTAAAATATTTAAATTAACAATATTAACCCTTTTATTTTAATGCAAATATTGATTTGAAGTCAATTGAGGTGTGCTGATTTATAATCTAAAACCCTATTTCGTCTGAATCTTAATACAAAACAGTTACGAATAATTGAAAAATATAGTTACATTAGGATTTGACTCTTGGGAATTTCAGTATTCCAAGAATACATATATTTTTATATTTTAAAATTCTAACAATTGAAAAATAATGAATTTTGAAATAATTAAAATTCCAAAATTGATATAAAAACATCTTAATTTCAAAGATTGCCGCAGATGGAAACTTTTTCCCAACAAGCGTAACCAAAAATATAGTTTTTTCTAAATTTTAATTATTTAATTACCATAGAAACGAGATTTCAATTTAGTTAAGCCCGTCAAATTAGTCTTTCGACAAATCTAATTATTCAGAAGACGTATTACGTAATACTTGCATGGATTCCATACATCAACTTCCATATTATATTGCATTGGAGTCACAACACACACACAAGCAAAAGTTTTTAATGGAGAAACGTTTGTTCGATTAGATTGATCGCATTGATGACACATGGGCTCAGAGCCACCAAACGAGCCACGGGCAAACCAGGGAAAGGAAAAGTAAATTACAAAATTCTCCTTTGTCCTCAGTTCTCACTTGTTCATTTCGTTCTGTTACGTCCAGTCATCCTCAGAGCTCCGAAGATTTTTAGAACTTCTGTAATTTCCCGTTTTGGGATTTATATACAGCTTCTGGAGTTATCGATCAAAGTTAGTAACAGCCTTAAGTCGTTAAGCCATTAAAAGCCATTAAAACCCACTCTTCGCTTTTCCACTTTCAGTTTCGGTATTGACTTTGCTTCATTTTCATTTTACGTTTGGTTTTACGAACTTTAGTCTTTAAATGTTTCTTCAACAAGATGATCAAGTGATTTTTTCTATTTGGCCTTCAAATGTCTATCAAATGTCATAAAATTTTCCTTAAATATGATGTCCGGAATCCCGAACCGAATTGACGATAAGGGTTAAATTGCATTTTTCATTTTTATCAAGACTAATAATTATTTGATATTATAATACAGTTAAAATGACGCTCCCATCATCGCGACGTCCTCCATACGCCGAGCAGCTTTTGGCTGAAGAGTATGCAAGGTCGCTCAACCCCGTGAAGGTGAAGATAAATAAGTACGAGGTGTTCGTGGAGTCGATGATTTCTTGGTACATGACTGAGGCTGATAAGAAAACAAAGAAGAAATTGTCAGAGAAGAAGTTGAAAGCCAAGGCCCGCCTGGTCGCCAAAGAAGTTAACACGGAATACTCTGCACTTCCGTACGACTGGATTCCCAAATTTATGGAACGGACTGGACATCAATTCAGAGAACGAAAGCGTGATCGGAAAGCTAGGGAAGTAAGTCCACCCTTTTGTATTCATTTTATTATGCTTATTACTAATTTTAACAGTATTTGTGATTTGTGTTTTATTTACTTTTTAATTTACAGTGTATATTGGCATTACTTTTGACTTTACTTTTTCTATTTCTAAATCTGATTTGTTTCCTTTTATTTTTTAGGCTGCTGAAGCTGAGGAGATTATGTATGCTTTGGAAGAAGCTCGCGCCGAAGAAGAATCAAATTAATTTCCATTGACCTCAGTGAAGACTTACCTAATTCCATATTTTATATTGTTCAAATACTTTAATGTTTTATAATTTTATGTATTACAGTATTGATGTAAAATTCATATAGAGCTTATTTGATTTGAGTTGTGGTGCTAAAATGAATTGGATAAAAATATTGCTTTACTGATTGGCAAATTGTTTAGTCTTGATAGTTTAATGTTTATTACTTTTCACAACAAACAATTCTTGTAAAATTATACAGAGTTTATTATTTATTTAATTAGGCTTGAGTTTTGGTGCTAAAATAAATTGGCCTATTGTTTAGTCTTAAATGGAATATTTATTACTTTTTATAAAATTGATTAGATTTATGGATTGAAGTTAAATAAAAATGTAATTTTCTTATAACATCATATTTTATTTTGATAAATTTAAGATATTTTAAATTATCTACTGATAATATATTGTAATATTTAGTAACATTAAGTTTCGTGATTATGTGGTGTTGGAGATGACGTGAAATTGGTAGAACACGATGATATACGTCAAGGAAGTCGCAAAAATCTAGATGAAGCGCATAAGATATATTCTTGTATTATAGGTATTCACATTAATTAATTTAATTAATTTTTTTATTCATTTGTAGCCTTATTCAATACTGAATTATAAATGCAATTGATTTATAGTTTTACTGTTTTAAAGACACGACGATGAATTGTGAAATACTCTAATGCTGTCAATTCCCATTCCCAATCGAAAATGAAATAATTTAAAGTTTCCATTTTTATATCCTTTTTTGTAAAGGAGGATGCCAAAAATGAATTTTCAAACTTGCTATCTGTCATTGTTAACTTATTTTTCCATTTTGAAATCTAAATAATTTAATAATTCATGAAACATCATTATAATATATTATTTGTAACTGCGTTTTAATTTTAATAAATATAAAATGATTACCTACTTGGTTTTTAATTATTTGACCAATTTCAATAAAAATGAATATTTGAGTTGCCGTCAATAGACTTGCAATAAAATTTTCCAGTGGAGAGTGATAAATATCTTGTTTAAATCCAACAATGGCTTTATATAACTCCATAATCATTGATAAAAGAGAAAACGGAATCATGATTAGAACGAACGATCCAACAATCGTGTTAATTCCTTTGTAAAATTCATTAATTTCCTCAATGTTTTCAAATAATTTCTCTAGATTAAGAGTTGAACTTTTCTCACTTTCCTTTAACTTGGGCTGACTTTGACTATTTATAGGAAACTCGTAATCAAATTTATGAATCCATTTAATTTTGTATACTCCTATTAAATTCTCACAATTCACATTTAAGTTCATTAATTGGTTTTGAATAGCAAAGACTTTCTCAAAAAAATTCTCTGACGCTTCCATCAAGGTTTCACATAAAAGAAGTGAAATGGAATTTACATAGAATCTCAAATAAGTGTCGAACACTCCATGTAAATACGCAACTGCTTTGATGCAAAAAGCATAAGGAGGAATCACATAAGTGCCAATGCGGTTGAAATCATAATTAGAATAATATCTATAATTTGTATAAATCTCGTCAAAAGTAAAGCACAAAAATATAAGTAAAGAGAAAAGATTTAAATATAAAAAATAATTGGAAAAGCTATAATGCTGTTTCGTGCATGATTGAGATTTTTTAGAATAATTTTGAAATTTTAGAATGAGATTCATCAATTTAGAACTGCAGAGTATACAAGTAATGCGAAGAAGGGCGTCTCTAATGTAAATAACCAAAATCTCACCAGTTTTTGACACTAAATTTGCTAAATCTTCATTTTCTTCGTAATCCTCATTGAAGTAATCCACCTTAACGACTAAGAAGTAAAGAAAAATTAATGAAGAATAGACCAACAAATAATTAATGTTTTTAAAGATTTGGATATTCTTAACGGTAAAAACAATTTTTGAAGAAACTGGATAATAACACCCAAATATTGATCCAGTGAATAAAACAATTGAAAGGAAATTTAGTCTACGTTGCATTATAAAGTTTATGCTTTCTTTTATTCTTTCAAAACACATCTATTTATTTTATCATTTTTTTAAAGACTTGATGTTGAAATTATTCATAAATACACTACGAGTATTATTAAAGTGGTAAATATATACAATTTATTTCTCCATTAAAATGTCAAAATTGAGTAGAGAATAAAGATAGAAAAGCCTTTTGTATTTCATTCATGTATTATCTCTCTTACCTCTATGCTCTATAGATAAATAAAACGTAATATTTTAATTGTTAAACATAGAGGATATATCCAAATTTAAGCAGAATTTAAGTGAATAAACTTTCATGAACATCAAAGACTCTTTAATTTTTAATTTACTTGGCATAAATAAGAAATATTAAAACATTATTATTTATTATGCTACAAAATTTTCACAAATATCGGCACAAACATAATCGATAATTTGTCATTAATTTGGAATTAATCTGTGGGCTTTTAATGAATATCATAATGATTATTAATGAGATTTCACTGTATGTCAAACCTCTATTTAAAAAATTGCCTTCATTGCTTTATATATTTTAATTTATAAAATAAGTGACTTGTTATATAAATATAATCGGATACTTTACAAAATAAATAAGTAGGGAAGAAGGGGGTAAGTCGCACAACTTTTTATTTAATGATTAATTAAATTTTAACGCATTGAACTTAATACCCGGATTTACTTATTCCAGTTAAGCTAACTATAGTACTACATATTAGGATCGTTATAAATATTTGTTTGAGAATTAGAATATAGTTGGTTAAACATTAAATTAATTGAAATTGTGCAACTTACCCCCACAACGGAGTAAGTTTCATAACAGCACGGGGTTAGTTGCACAATTTAAATTAGTATTTACATGTTAAATGTTTTCCAATACCTTAATTAAAAACTAAGTTTGGTTTGATTAATCTTCTTTCTTGGAAGAATTTTTTCTCTCTCGCTTTTTCAATTTTTATACGCTTTGATTTGAGAACTTCAGCTTCTTCAGCTAATTCATTTCGGATGTACTTAAGTTTCAGTCAGAACCACGGCTTTTCTCTTTTTCCTTCCTCTTGTCTGTAATTTCCTTGGTCCAGGCTTAGGAAAAGGCTTAATCAATTCGATAGGATTAGGATAGGATTCAATCCCAATAAGAATTTGATTATACGTAACAATTATTAGGCATTTAATATCATCGGTTTACCCGGGATAGGAAATTGTGCAACTAACCCCTTGTGCAACTTACCGCCTTTTCCCCTACTCTCTGCACTCTGAGGCAAAAAGATTTCGTCCCACTTCCAAATATGCCTACTGAGTCATCTACTGATATTAAGCGTAGAATTTTAAAACTAGTCTTATTTTAAATTGATTTAGTTATATCCGTAATGCTTGTTTCAGTCCGCCCCTAATGCTAAAAATGTTCGTGAATGCCCAGGAAATTATAATTTTATACTTATTTGCTATTAAGGACGGAATTCAATCCCGCTTATAATTATTTAATAGAAAATACAAATATTTAGATCTTCATTCACTATTAATCATTGTAGCTAAAATTTCAATATGGCACCAATTAAAAAACTACGAAATGAAATCCCAATAAGAGAAAACGAATCATCAATTGTTCAAAACTTTTACTTTCAAGACATTAATATTACTTTCAAGATTAAAGTTAAAAAGTTCGATGAATTACACTTTACTAAAATTGAGCTGTTCACTTTATTATCAATATTATACATACATGTGTTAATTTCAAGATTGCCAAATCTAACAAGGAGACGGTAGGGTTGGCGGGTGAAATTATGGTTTCAATTTCTTTATGTTAGACTCCTAGAGGCCCTGAGTGACGTGTGAAGCATCATTGGTTCTAACTCCTTCATATATGTTAGCTACAAGGAATTTTATAATTCGGATCTTTAACATGGGTTCTTATGGAAGTTGAGAAAAGACAGGAGCCGAATAAGGCGAATAAGTTAATTAGACAAAAAGGTTTAAAAATGGCAACTTGTGATGGTATTGAACCCACTGCCTTGTACTCTAAGGCACGGACTCTCACCTTTGCTCTATTGGTATATTGCATTGAATGGAAAGCTTTCTTCGCCTTATTCGGCTCCTGTCTTTTCTCAACTTTCATAAGAACTCATGTTAAAGATCCGAATTATAAAATTCCTTGTAGCTAACATATATGAAGGAGTTAGAACCAATGATGCTTCACACGTCACTCAGGGCCTCTAGGAGTCTAACATAAGAAATTGAAACCATCATAATTTCACCCGCCAACCCTACCGTCTCCTTGTAAGTGAATCAAGCGCGTTGAAAATTCTGAATAACAGTTTGTCTAAGAAAGAGGAAATTACTTCCTGTAAAAAAGCCCGATTTTTAACAATTAGTATAATGAGAAGTCACACAAGAATTTTATTTTAATAAATAATGTTGGGTCAATTATACCTGACATTCGACATCCAATCTACCCGACCACACGAGATCCATTCTATCCGACACCCGACAATTTACATTATATGGCCTATATTTCATTTTTCTAAATTTCTAAATTTTTGTCGGTAGAATGAAGATTTTTGTCGGGTAAAATGAAACTTAGGCCATGTAATGTAAATTGTCGGTAGAATGGACCCATCATAAAAAATATCCTACAGTTAAGAAAATTCTTAATAAGTGTCGAAGATTTATTATTTCCGAGAATTGCGAAAACGCTTTTTATAAAAGGATGATCAAAGATTTCCACTTCAATAAATAAAAAGCCAGTTTTCCTTGAAAGGACGGACATCCTTGTTCACTGTGAACAATATCTAACAGATATACGTTTATACAAAGAATTGGGATATGAAATATTTTACTCTGATAAAACTTTTCCTGATCAAGCGAGAAATAAATCTTGGCAAATGATCATGACCTCAGAAGAAAGGAAAGAACTTGAAGGACCATGGACTAGCAAAGTTCTGCATGACATAAAAGGATTCGTTGGTATTAAAACAATTAAAATAGCCAAATTTGCATATTTAAAAAAATAAATTAGAAATTAATTTGTATATTTGATTTAACAAGGGGGATTTTTACTTAAATCAGCTTCTGGTCGAGTTATTATTAACCATGTTAGTAGTTTAAAGGGGTTTCTTCAAGGAGCTGAAGACATTTATTTGTAAGAAAGATGCAAAAGACTACCATGGAATATGAACAGTGAACGATACATGAAATGATTTTCAAAAGTCATTAGTTTGGTTCCGGATAAATCAGTACTCGTACTTGATCAAGCTCCTTACCATAAAAAACGAGTAATTAATGACAATTATTAAAGTCTTTCAGCTTTAGGGGTAATATGAAACAAGCATTACAAATATGACTAAAGACATTCAAAGTATTATACAAGTTTTAAAATTCTACACTCAATATCAGTAGACTGACTCAGTAGGCATATTTGGAAGTGGGAGGAAACCTTTTTGCTTCAGAGCATCGAGAGTATATGTATATTATCTTGAGCCCATACTGATATATTATATATGTACCTTTCCTTTTTTCTTTACAACAATACAACTTACGATTTCTTATGTATACAGTATATTAAACTGTTTTTATCAAAGTAAAAATGATTATCTTTAGTATTTTATTTGTTGAGTCTATTAGAAAACAAATGAATTGATCTTCAATACGTGAAATTCCATTATTTACCTGAAAGTTCTGAAACTTTTATGATTAAATATATCAAGATCAATAGAGTTGAGCAAACAACACACGAGGAAATGGCTTCAAAATTTGTAAATTAGGTTTAAAAACATGTATTAAATATTCTTTAATTTTCATATAAGCACAAGACTAGTATTTTTTAGAGTTTAGACTCTTATTTTACTCTTTTTAATATAATAAATATATAGAGTAGGATAAATGGAAAGTTGATAAAGCTTTATTATTCACTTGTACATTAAAAAATATACTATAACTCTTGTTAAAAGCGGCTAATACACTTGTGTCTGAATTAGTCAAGTGAATAAGTTCAACGGTATAACTTAAGTAAATCTAAAAACATCATGGATAATAAATATACTTAAGTATAGAGTGCTATTCTGCTATTATAGTTTTAAGAATCTTAACATTGAAACTATATGAGTCTCAAGCTATATAATAAAACACAAACATATTTTCCTTTGCTCTTGGTCATTTACTTTGGATAAAAAAATATCAGCTGGTTTTCAATTTATTTTTATTCTTAGTTTCAGTCTTAATACTTATCTTAAAACTTAAAATTTTATAGTTTCATCATGTTAATTAAATAAATTTATGTAAATAATATTATTATAGTAATTTTGTAAAAGTAATATTTTAATAATTAATTTTGTTTGAGGGACATGGGGCATAAAAACAGGTATGTAAAATAAAATATTAACTTAACCTATTCAATAAGCTTTAGTTAATGTAGAAAACATTGAGAATGTAATATGTAATAATGTCTGAAATCTTTTATTTCTATTTCATTTAGTAAATCTCTTGATAGTGATGTTAATCGAGAAGAATTACTCAAGAACATTGAATGCCCAATTTGTTTTGAAATTCCCCTGCCTCCTATTTTCAATTGTCTAAACGGTCATGCCATTTGCAAATTCTGTAAAACGCAAATCGATTATTGTGCCATATGTCGAAAACCCATTAGCAACTTTCGGAATTATCCTCTTGAAGCCATTGTCAATTCACTTTATTTCAAATGCCGTTTCTCATCCTATGGGTGTGAAGTTGAAAATATTAAAGGAGAACTCCTTGAATATCATTTGAACAACTGTGCATTTAGGTAAGATTCATAAGATGTAAAATCGTGTAAAATAGTCTTGTAAATTCACTTTCAAAATAACAAAATAGAATAAGACTGCACACCTATGATAAGCAATTATAAATATTCTAGGTAGTTAATTAAAATTTGTTTAATTAATATGTAATTAAATAGAGACGTGATTTGCAATGAAAATCGAATGAACGATTGTTCTCATCAAAAGGTTCCTTACACACTTTTTCAAAAGCATCTCGAATTTACACATGGAATTCCAGGGGATAAATATGATTTAGAGGGAACCATTTTTCTTTCAAAGGATTATTTTGCAAAGGCTTGTAAGTTATTTATTATAATATATATTATACTTATTTGTAATTTAGCAATGCTACTACTTAAAATTACTTTAGAACAATTGTTTCGTTTTTTCAAAATCATATATCAAAAAATCATTACGTGTACACATTGCATAAATGGAGTCAATATTTGAAAATATTATATTATAATTTATATTCAATGAAATATTTTTTTCTTTGTTTCATATCAGGGAGCAATGATCAAGAATTTAGAAAATTTGAGAGAATTCTCATTTTTAAATATTTCGATGGACATTTCTTTATGGTTAAGTTGGGATTTTGTAGAGGAAATGTTTGCATCTATTTAATCGTCCAAGGAACTGACGAGCTCGCAAAGAAATATATGGTCAAATTTTCCACGTCTTCCAAATCAAATGTTAATTGATATGATTTTTATTTGTAATATTTAATAATGTTTTTGATATTTTTGAGTATATTGTTTCTTCACCTGTGAATTCATTCGCTATTTGTTCGAATTTACAATTTACTTTGCAATTATTGTGATTTTATTTTTAACAATAGGAAATGCAAGTTGAATGGACACTTCCAGTTTTTTCATTTCGAAATACCTTTGAGGAGATTACAATGCCGAAAATCATTGCAATTCCTATTGAAAATTTTCGTCAACTTATTACTCAATCACCACAGAACGATATGACATTTACAATCATAAATATTAGTGGAAAAGCCTTCACTTCTCCTTTTTCAACCATTTCTTCAGCTATATTTACAAAGTGATTTTATGTGGCTTTTTTAAATTAATAATTGTTTTTTTGATGTTTTGTTGGTAATGATTGTATTTGTTGTATATTTAATTAATTTCAAATCCTTGTTTAAGACCATTTTCGGCTTTGACTAATAATGCCTATAAATAAATATTAGATACAAGATTTTTATTTTTTATTATATACATAAGAGTAAGTGATTTAATTCAAAAATTTCGAAAAATAACCCTTCGAATAATACTTTTGAGCAGATTATAATGACCATTGCGATTCCCATTGAAAATTTTCGTTAACTGGTAGCTCAATCACCAGAGAACCACATGTCACTGACAATTACAAATATTAGTGATAGAGCTTATACATTTCCACTTTCAGTTTCAGCCATTTATTCAACGATTTTTACAAAGTGAGTTTTATCACAATTTTTAATTAATAGTTCTTATTCTTCTTATCTTTATGGCTATGTATGTATTTATTTTTAACTTTAATACTTAAGTTATTTCGCACATATTTCAAACCATTATTTTATCTATCTGCCTAATCAATGAATTTATACACAATTATTAATTTATAAAAATGATTTATGAACAAATAAAACGTCAATTTTTGACTTCACTTTTGTAATGAAACCTGCATTTTCCATTAAGTTTATCAAATCTTCTTTTTTCTCTGGCATCCAATAATGCTCCACAAGTATCATCTTTTAAAAAGAAAATAAGATTAAAGTATATTTACTAATTACTTCAATTAACATTGTTATTATTGCAATCCAATTGTTAGGATTTAAAATTTAAGTCACAAATTGTGCAATTTTATCAAATCAAAAAAATATTTTAAGTTTAGAGAATAATGTTTAATATATTAGAATACTTTGAAAAAATTGAGCTTCATACTTCAACTCACATTGAACTTTAATTTGTGAAAGGGTATTGAGCTCAGGACTTTAAACTCATATCCCTCGACATCCAAGGAAAAGAAATCAACCGTGGAGACGTTGATGGCTTTAAGAAGCGATTCGAGTGGGAAGCAACCAACAGAACCAATTGATTCGTACACGGAAGGATCAAATTCCTTCGTCATCTCGCTATAATTTCTCGGTGCGAGTTTCCCCATTCCCATTACCAAATCCTGGCCTCCATTTAAAACTAAAAACTCCATCTAAACCAATTAGAACAATTTATTAATAAAAATAACTAAACTACCAATAAAATAGTAAAAATAATTAAAAATTATATAGCAAAATATCTACAATAATAAGAACACTAGCTAATAATTACTAATTTATGATATTCTTAAGTCATATCAATATATCATAAAAGTCATTGAAGTGATTAGGTATGAATATATTAAAGTTCGAATAAATGTTATGCTTTTGCAATATTTACAAGTTCGGGTTGTTTTGAAAGGCAAACATTTGCTGTCCATGCTTTTCGATTTTTCCTCCTGAGCTTCTTAACTAAACGGGGATTCGGTTCAATAAGCAATCCATTCCATTTGAGCTTTTTCTCCAAGTTCATTGTATTGCTCATGAATTCTCCATCATTTGCTCCAGCTTCAATGAAAAAGCCCCTTTTCTATATTTACATCAAATAAATACTTAAAAAATCTTATTACATTATGTATATAAATAAAAACATTTTTAACACAAATAAGCAATGATAAATGTTTTGAAACATTGAGAAACATTAGGATTAAATCATGAACTTACAATTGGTTTAAGTTTTTCAGTGATATATTTTCTCATTGTGTAATCAATGGATGAATGAGTCTCTCCCATATTGTCTAGATCATAGTAGAGAGTCGAAGGAGGCTCGAGATGATTTGACAAGAGATATTGAAGCAACTGAGGATCGTCGGAAGCAACATTGGTAGTAAAAGGATTGAATTTTGTAGTTGAGTTTGAATTGAGGGATTCATTTATTAGTTCATTTGGGGAATTCGATACAAGAACAAACAGTTTAAACAAAATAAACATTGTGGCCATTAGAGTAATTATAAAAATGAGATTTTTTTTGAAAAACCGTTTAGGATGAGATCGAATAATGGAACTTTGGGGCATTTTGAAATACAAATTTTTAGGCTTATCCATTTTATTTCTCAATGATTATGATTGAACAATGGAAATTTCTCATTTGACAGTTTGCGAAAAAAGTAATAAATTATTTAAAAAAATTATTAAGTTAAAATTATTATCAATGACTTTGTATTTAAGAATCTTCTTTTTATAAATGCCAAAAATATTTAGTTCTAGAATTAATTTAAAAGACTATATTATAGTATAAATTATCAATTATTACTAATAAAATACTGAAAGTGAGCATGGGGGAGGATGAAAAGAATAAATAGGTAATAAGAAGATCAAAATAATCAGTGTTAACGATGGACTATCCAAGATCAAACTAACAATGTCCAAAGTCAAATTCCTACTTTATTGCAATGAAATGCACAGTCTAAGTAAAGTATAAAAAGTATGAATGAATCCGCTACGATGTGCATGATTGCTTAGGTTGCTGTTATTATATGAATCTTCATTATGCTTGGTTAATTTCACGTTTCTCTCATAAGAAAAATACATGTATGTGGCTCACACGCAGTAACATGAGAGTGAAGTACTAAAAAATCAAACAAAAGGAATTTTCCTCAGGAAATCTAACAATAATCGATAATTTTGGAAAGCTAAAATATATCTTCAGTCTTCACACATTTCAATATATACACACTATTATCATTTATTATTATACATTTTAACTTATGTTTTAATTTTTAATATTAATGTTTAACTAACTAACAAATTACATCTCATTGAAAAAGAATAAATGTATCTATATTTCCCCAGTAAATTTTATAGCATTTATATTGATTATTTTTTTATTAAATTGTATTAACTAATTTGATAAATACGAATTTATATTTTAATTTTAAATAACGATTGGCTTATTATTATTTTGGGAATTGACTTCATGGTTTGACAAAAAAAGTCAATTATTCAAAAATTAATTTAAACAAATTAAAACAATGAACAAAACTTTTATAATTAATTATGATTAAGAGTAAAATATTGGATGTATTTATGGTGAAAAAATGAATTTTGTTAGAAATAATATTAATAAATTTCAAATATATTAAAAATTCTCTAACAAAGTGCTTAAAATAATTAAAGACAATGCAATGTTTATGTATTAAAATTATATGCAATATTTAAATATTTCCAGCACTAATTCGTTTTAAAATTACTTTTTCTGGTGCACTTCTCCCATCAATTATTGTCGTAGTTCTTATATTTTGACTAGATGTTGCTTGACTGTGCTCACGCGATGATTGTGGCGTAATTTCATAAAAAAATTTCTCGTAACCTTAATATTCATATAATTAATGAACTTTAACTGATTTTGTATCTCTTAATAATACATAAAGACAATAATTAATGATCAATTTTTTATCGTTCAATTCATGCATTTTAATACTAAAAAATTCATTATTTGAATAAGAAATTTACACCTCTTTTGAAAATGCTATATTTTTCTTGTAATTGTTTAAATTTTTCGTTTGTACTTGTGAAAATTATGAAAATGAGGATCGGCTGAAGAATATTAACAATGTCAATCATTTTAAAATAAAATGGATAAGAATCATTAGAATCGGCTATGACCCAAATGACAAATTCCATGTTCCAACTCAATCCAGTAATTGCGATGAGTTTTATGTTAATCCAGAAACTACGTTAAAACAAACTCTTTTAACTCAACGCTTCGTAAAAAAATAAAATTATTACTTCTCTTTTCTTTTTTGGGCAATCATCTTTGTTTTTTGGCTAGTGTTAATAATAGTGTACATTGTATGAAGAACTACGATGATATTAATGAGCAACAGAGGCAAAATAATATAGTACAAGTAAACACCAAGCGACTTATCTTCAATATAGCAATTCCTTTCGTAATTCTAAAAATTATATCATTTATATATAAAAATTTTGAGTAAATATTAATTGCAATTATTTTGAAAATTATGCAAAGAATTTCTTACAGGCAATTTAATTTCGCATTTGTCTACATCACTGAAATATTAGTAATATTTATACATTCATTGTCGTATTAAATAATTATTAATATGAATAATAATTGTAACAATAAATAACTCTTTGCTTTGTAATACAACTCCAGTTATAACGATTGTAAGGGGTAGAAAAAATGAAAATGCCACATAACAAGCAAATCGTTTATATCCTTTTGATCGGTTGAAAACAGGTGAAATATTCCTAAACAATTCAAATAGACTCAACTGTGAAATGCATTAAATCCATGCAGTTTCCATTTTACCTTACGGCTATCCAAATATCAATGCTTATTGAAGTTAGCCAACAAAAAGTAGAAATCATAAAAAAATGGGTAAGAACACCTAAATTCAAAAAGATAAATTTTGACAAATATGAATATCTTTATTTTAATTTCACTAGTTTTCAAATTATTAATAATTATACGTGAGCATACCAAATGAATAACAAAGTTTTTTTTGAAAATTAGTTACTCTTTTTACTCTATCCATGTAATGGCTATTTGCAAGAGATGTGAAAAGCAAACCCATTGAAATTTGATGTAAGCATATAGTTCTTCCTAGAAAGTTCAAAATTTAAACACAATATTTTTATAAGTAATACTTACATATATAAAGTAAATATCTGTACAATCTTTTTTATTAGTGGCTATAAATTTTGAAATAAATTTTAGTAAGTAAATTTCAAATAATTTTCTTTGCCATGAATTTTTTGCTTATCCCATAAAGATCTGTAAACAAGTGCAGTCAAAAATGCGAAAAATGCCGCTATTATGAACGCGTGATAATGAAAATGATTAATTTCGTTATTTAATTTAACTTCGTCTCCAGCTCGACATATCATTGAAATTTCATTATCCAAATTATTTTCAAATGAACTTGCTAGGTTTTCTAAAAGTCCACCAACCCAAAATTGTCCAGAAAAATTTCTCCACTCACATGTACTTTTTTCCAATAGGATAAACTCTCCATTATTTAATAATTTCCATCTGTTTGTAAAGATTGTAAATAAGTATTAGGTTAGGTCTTAATAAATAATATATTATGTGGAATGTCGAACCTAATGTTTATTATTATCAATTATAATTATATTTTAAATTTATAATTATGTAATGTAATAATATATTAATTATTTAAATACCTGTATTTTTCCTCTTCTATTATTCTTCTATTCTATTTAAAATATTCAAATTAATTTATTTATTTTTCAGTAAATTCATGTTTAATATAATTAATTTTAGAATAAATATAACTTACATCATCTAATCTTGTATATTTTTTTAATGGTCTGTGCATTTTATATAAAAGTGTATCAGATGTTTTGGAACAATTACGAGTACTCGTATTATATTTATCATAATAATAATGATAGAAATATTTTGGAGTTTTTTTTGCATCAAGTTTTGTTAAAGTTTCAGAATCGTAAAAATTGGGTTTCCAATATAAATTAGGGCTATCAATGCAATGGTCATTATATCCTAGCCAAAGTTGTTGAGCCTTGCATAAAGTTCGAATTTCTAAAATGTCTCGGCATACTTTAATTTCCACAATTGTTCTTGAACTATTAAATTGTAATTATTACCTTGTTAGTACTTATTTTTACACACTAACGACAAGCTTAAAAATTATAAAAATTATATACATTAAAAAATAATTTTCGTTTTACAAGTTTTTATTTTTTGAATGATATGTAATATCGGAAATGCAGTAGTCACCATGGTTAAAATACAAAATTCCATTTGGCTTAGAATCGGAAATTTCAAAAT
>VJMY01001197.1:0-17092 GCA_009869795.1 Neelides sp. FZ-2019 | reverse complement strand
ATTTGATAGTTAGATTAAATATTTTAAGTATTGACATATTTTTAGTTGTGTCAATTTAATTTTATTACAAAAATGACGCTTTTGACACCAATTTGTGACTATATGAGATGTCAACTACTCTGGGGATGCGAAAATTTGTTGACGATAGAGAGAGTTGACTATAAACAAGGTAAATTTGTGATTATAGCCGAGGTCATTAACATTATATAACCTATCCCTTTGCCGGGATATTGAGAAATGTTGACTATAGACGAGTTGTGACTATAACCGAGTGATTACATCCGAAGTGAAGTGTACTAATTAATTATTAAACAAACCACGGATATTTAAACATAATGCATCAAATAAATTTGCGACATATATCACAGTCACAGGTATTTGTGCATAAAAGGATAAACAGTAAATTGGATTGATGAATAAATTTCTAAAAAAAAACCCTAAAATATTTATAAAATATGAAAAATATGTATGCTTAGAACTTCTACTTCTACTGCTTGCTTATTAATTCAAATGCAAATGGAAATATGTAATTATATAATTATTACTTGCTACTCGTTTAACTGAAATAACTTCTTTTATTCCCTAAGAGTGAATGCCTGTATGGTGATCCCCTTCCATAAAAATCAAAGCATTAGGGTTTTTGATTTCAATTTCTCTTGCAATAATAATTTGAAATTATAACCTAATTTGACAAATAAATAACATGATTTATTTCAAAATATTTATTTGACCAATCCTCCGTTGGGGAAAGAAGAATGCATTTCAATCCCACAAACGTTATGTCCTCTGGCAATTCTTCCAAACCCCTTATCGCCCCACTCAGTTCCATGAGAATTTTTCACAATCCAAAAGTCACCATCAGAAGAAGTTCCATATCTAACAATAAAAAATATACCAGAAAAATTAAACAAATCTCAACTCGCTTATCTCATAGATGTAAATAATAGTTTGCTAATTACCCAACAATGTTAATAGCATGGTCCAATTGATTTGGATCACAAGAATTAGCATCAGCATAAAAGATGCTTTGACCATCGTATTCTCCAAGTTCTCGACTCCAATTCACGGCAACAGAGATCTTAAGGATAGAGCAATGCTTTAAACAATATCTTTTGATCGTTTAATGAACTTAAATAGATTTTCTTTACTGTTTGAAAAGCCGCAACTTCTTTCATAGCCTGAGCATTTGTGGCGCTCGGGCCGTCTGGAAAAACATAGAATTCAGGAGATGCAAATTTAATTGATACTCGGCAACTTGAAGATTCAGCACATGGCTTGTATGGCTCTGAAATTTAAAAAGACATCCAAAATGTTAATTTATTATTAATTCTGGAATATTAATTAAATTATGTAACAAAATTTGTATTAGGTATAATAATGTTTTATATAAAGGCATGTATTTAGTATTATAATTTTATAATGTATGAATGACATAATGTAACAAACCGTCTTTTCGTGGAATATTTTCATATGTATAAGGATAGCAGCTTTCAGCGTCAAGTCCTTTAATTGACGAAGAAGCATAGTTAAATCCTGCGCCCGGGTCACCTCCAGAATCGCAATTATCTCCCATTCCTAATCAATTTAAAGATATTTAAACTTACTTCACAAATACATAAATAAAATAAGATCAATGAGTTTTACAGTGGTGGTGATTAGGATTTACATCTATTGTAAGTAGATAACATGACCAAATAAATATCCAAAAATCTAACCAGCGCATTCGAGAATATTGCTCACGCTCAAAGTAACTGGATTTCCAGTAAGGGCTGCATTGAGTCCTTCAAGTGAAGCTGCCTTAATGATTTTAAATGAAAAATTATTTGTGCTTTTTATTTATTCATAAAGGGAATCAGGAGCGAAATTTAAGATGATTGTTATTTACTGCTGAAAAAGCCCAGCATGATCCGCAACTTCCTTGGCTTCTAACTGGAAGAACAATTCCTTTCTCGCGTTGATCAACGTTGTCTGGTACGGTCAATCCTTGGTATTTGTAATAAGCTCCGCCCTTTAAAGCTGTCAAGTTCCTAAGAACAAATCCTCTATCCAAACTAAACTTCTCACGGTATTCTTCGTAAGTCAGATCAGCAAATCCGTTGATAGCTAAGGAAATATTCATAACTCATTAATATACCCTAAATGCTCATTTTGGAGTATTGAGTTATTGTTATTACATGGTCTCGCTTCAAGGAATCCATTAATTCTTTTTTGTTCAATCACGTTGGCTTCCTTTACACGTTCCAATTGCTTCATGAAAATTCCCATTCTCATGCTTTCTTCCTCTGGCGTCGCGTATGTTTTCTCATATTTGGCCTATAATTAAGATTTCGTTAAAATTATAGTTTTTTCAATGCGTTTTTGATATTTTTTGATACTTTTATACCTTGAATTCTTCCCATTCTGGGGGATTAATGGGAGAAGCAATGGTTGAGCCAATAACTAATAAGATTAAGAGCTTCATCTTATTCCAATTGAGTTTTAATTGTGGAAATTATTAAATTTTTAAGAGTTTATATATTAATTGGAAATCAATTAACTTTTAATTAAGTACCATTTTAGCATCTGTTTTTGAAGGTGAACATTCATAACGCGTTTATGAGGTTTTTTAATAAAAATTATTAGCATGTGTGAATTGGACATGTGAGTATATTAGATCAATTTACTAATTACTAATATTAGCTAATTAATTACATATATTAGTAATAAGTAAGGAGACAATAATAATTGATCTACGTATGCAAGACGTCATAACGATTGGGTTAAATACCTTTTCGAGTTTTTTTCATTTTCTTAATTAATTCAAATTCATATCTTATTTATGTGCAGGCCACGCATTACAACCGGATATGTATGATGGATCAAAATAACTCCCCTTCGTTCTCGCCCTTTGTTCCTTTCAGGGGGCTTGAATGTCACCTCCCATGACTAAAATAATAATACCATAAGCCAAACCGTTAAACTATACATGCATGATGCATGTGCAATCAAATCAATATGCTTGCCTAGTAACCTCTTGTGTACAAACTTACATTTTCCTTCCCAACCATCTCGCATGGAAGGTCTAACACTGCATTATATACATTATAGAACAATTGTCAATGTTAGAACTTTTAAGTTTTTTCTTATATTAAGATAATTTCATTTTTCATATGGGTGACGAAGTTTTGTCCAAAGGAGGTTTATACCTCGATGATCTCACGAGCAAACTGAGGATTCTGGATCCCCATAGCCAACAGCTAATGCATGATCTGGTCAATGGAGCTCAAGAATATTTGCAAAGTAAGAGGAAAATTAATTATTATTAGAATTAATAGAATTGTATACTTATAATAATTATGTGAATGAGTAATATTAAAGGAATAAAAGTTATAATTGATTTTTATTTATTTTAATCTAAGAGATTGTTTTGCTTCTGTTCATTTCATGTGAATAGGTACGAAGGAATTTGAGAGCGGCAGCGTTGGGGTTTTAAAATTCCTTGGTGGTCTTGCAGCAGCCGCTGACTCGCTCCGTCTTGAACTCATCGGGAAGCGAAGTTTGCTCCGAGCACTGGAAGCGGAGAAGGAAAGAGGAAGAGAACGTCTTTTGAGTGTCCTTGCCGAGAGAAAAGGAGAATTAGAGAAGCTCCGTCTTTATCATGAAACTCTATTGAGAGTCGAAGCAGAGCAAGAAGAATTACTTACAAGACTTAAAAAATAACAAATAATATGCTTTATAAATAAAAAAAACTACATTATTGTGCATTTCTTAACAATTGGAAATTACATAGCGTTTACATAGTAAATATATTCGAATCTTCATCCCCTCCTTTAAAATTGAATTTAATGACTTCTAGGCATTTACTAGAACATGGGTAATATAAATAAATCAAGATATTTAATTTTGCTTATAAATTGATTGTTGTATTAAATAACAATTTAAGAAGTGGTGAAGAAGGAGGCGATGGTGAATTTTTTCGTCTCTTGTGACTCGGTTTCCTTCGGATTTGACTTTGACACACTTCCCCGTTCCCTTCACTCTCACTCGCTTCACTTCCACTGACGCCTTTGACAGCTAACTACTTTTTGGCCAAACTTAAACTCGGCGTTCTAAGCTGAGAAGCTCTGGAGAATTTGAATTTCACAAGCAGAACAACATTGGCATTTTCTCGAGTCTCTGGCATCTCTCATTTCTTTTGTCAAGCTCCGCCAGATCAAACTTTGAAGTTTCCGTCATATACATTATACATCAAATATCCATTATAATTCCTTAAATTATTAATATTACAATGACATTAAAGTTTGTAAAATCTAAATATAGGTCGATTCCATTAATTTATGCAATTTATTCATTAATTAATTTATCCATTCCATAAATTAAACGTATTCCTAATTAAAAAGGCAACATCATAAATATTATGTGCAAGTGATGAGTGATGATGAGAGATGTGCAAAATCAGGGAACGAACGAACGAACGCGCATGGAATTTAATCATTCTGCATTATCTGCTATTATAGTTGAAATTTAAAATTTAATTAAATGGACAAATAATTAGTTAAATTAATATTAGGTTTTTATTTATAATAAAATGATTTTTTCTTTATGAAGCATTAAAGGCTTCATGCTTGATCGAGTTATGTTTAAACCTAAAGATGAGGAGGAACGGAACATTTCTAATTATATAAAATTTTATTATTTCAGCTTCGATGCGAATACAAATTTTATTCATTGATATTTATATAATAATTAACGGCACTTTAAAATTAGAAGTGAATACCCTTTAATTCATAGGACATAAATATGATAGCATCAGGAAATTGATCTTTTAAATCGAAATGTTCTCTATAAATTAACTGTAAACATTATTTTAAAAAAAGTATTAGATAAACTGTAAATCAGTCCATTCAATCAAATTTCAAGTTTAATATATTTCATTACCCAGTTCATTTTATTAAATTCTACAGATTTGATTTTGATTTTTTCATTATTTTAGATTTCATTCAACAGTAACATACTGAAAAACTACCATTGAAAATACAAGAATCTTAAATTAAATTAAGTTTAAAAGGCATAACAATTGAGATTTAACAAAATGAATTTTTTAAACCATTACAAATATTTAGCTTTTGAATTATACCTCATTCCACCCCGAAATGCACTTGAGATTAAAAAACCAAAAAATATTTTCCTATTAAAATACATCCGTATAGGTGGAAATCACTATCGGATAAAATCTCGAGTGCATTTCGGGGCGGGGAATGAGGTATAAGTTAAAGTCATTCGTTACCACAAAATTTAGGCAATTCCCTCAATGGACCAATTTCATAGATTGTAAAATTTAGAATTGTTCATTGAACCCTTGAGTTAAGATTTCAAATGTCTCAGCCTGTGATCATCCCGGATCGAATTGAAGAAAGGAAATTGGAAATACAAGATGGAAGTCTCGTCTATCCCAAAAGGAAGTTTGTCTTGTGGCAATTTCTCACGGAATTTCGATGGATTTACTTCAAGAATCAACTTTCCCTCCTGGCCCTTTCTCAAGAAAATTTTCTTCGATTCGAAGTAAACTCAATTTTTAATAATAATATTAAACACATATTAAAGACAATGTCACTTGTTAAGTATTCATACCTCAATTACTATCTTTTCCTAACAATTTTTACCACTTTTAAATGAATATATTCAATAATATTTTCTAGTATGAACACAATTTGAAAATTCCCTCCGGATGGTTTATCCTTTATCGTGCCTTTTACTTCCTCGCCATTAGTGGCATTTTCGCGATATCAATGTATGACGATGTTGACGAAGACAATTGGCGGCTTTACTTCATTTACCTCACCCATTGGGCATTGATAATTCAAGTCGTCTACGGCACCGTATTTTTCCTTCGGGTCCTCATCGGCTTCAAAGGAAGACGAAAGAAAGAACGACTGGGTCTTCAACTAGTTACAAGTTCCATCCACGTTGAAGAATTTCCCCCGCACTACCAGGAGAATTCAAATGAAAAGAAGAGAGGAATGACCCCAATGAAATGTCTCGACGGATTCATTTGGCTTTTGTTCATTTTTAGTCAAACTTTCTCTCATGGAGTCACGTTGGGATTTTGGGCTTCTGTTTGGTCAACTATTTGTATGATTAGCATTTCATTATAATTATTTCAATACATGATGATATGATGAAACATTATTCTAAAAAATCCAATAAGTTTATGTTTTATTAAACTGAGTAATAGATTTTAAAGTTGATTCAGTTTGCTATGAAATGAAAATGTGTGATTGTTTAAATTGTAGATCGCCTTGAAATATCAACTTATCAAATGATGAAATTTTTTCAAGTCCACGGAGTTCAATCTGTTCTGGCCATTGTTGATCTTTTTGTTGTTGCAATTCCATTAAGATCGTGTCAAGTTGTTTACGTTATTCTGCTCTCGGAATTTTATTTATTATTCACGTAAATTCCTACAAATATTTTAATCATTATTATATTTACACATTAGATTGATATTTCAAGTTTAATTGTTGCGTTGAAACCATTTTTAAGCAAGATTCTTGTAATTCTTTATATTATTTCATTGCTTAATATCCAAATATTGTCTTGTTGTAAAGAAATAACATTTGAAATTTCAGGATGATCTATCACTATGGAGGAGGCCAATACCACGATCCGAATCACAATTACATTTACGCCATTCTCGAGTGGGACAACCCAGAAGTGACGAGTTGCTTTGTAATTATTAATTTTATCCCGTGTTTTCTTCTTTTCTTTTTGGCCTGGTTGGGGGCATGGGGGCGAATGAAATTGGCAACGCGAAAGAAGAAGCAAGACGTCTTATATGAAAACGTATTTTGGTATCGTGAGCGGTTGGAAGGAACGGCGAATAAATTGAATTATTGCCCCAAGTTCAACTCAATTAGAGAATCGGAGGGTGTGACTGAAAAGAGACATCAGCACGACAAAGCCATCACCGTATTGGTCAAGAAGAAATCGGACAAGGATCAAGGGATCGTCAATGAAGCATTTGTTGTGGAAACGGACTGGAGCGTGAGCGCCAATTCGGTCATGTCAATTGAAGCATCAAAATAGTTGTATCTTCATAATCAACAACACTTTTTACATGACTGTAAAATGAAAATCTGACAATTTGTTAAACTAAACAATATATTAACGGTGAAATTCAAATTCAAATCTTTCCAAGTTCTTTACATTCTTCATTTTTGATGATGTTTTCTCTTTTATCCTTATTTTCTTCTTTAAAATAATTAATTTTTAATCTCTTCCTCTGTCTGCCTCACTAGCTCTCCTTCACGTCCGTCAAGTCAGTATCTCACAAAATGAGATCATCTATATATAACTAGCTGTACAACATGTGCTTGATTAAAAAAAGTTCATTATAATTAAATATAGCATTTTTAAAATAAACATCGCACTATATAGGCTGATACTAGTTTTAAGTAGAATATTTTTAAAATTTAAAAATGTTAAAACAAAAACAATATGGCGGATAATACATAATTATAATAATAAACATACTACGTATAAAATAACATTATGTCATAATGATAAGTGTAATAAATTCAAGCATGAATACATTTGGTCACAAAAAAAAATAAGCACTGAAATAAACGTTTGTTCGCCTATAACTAATGCATGTAAATTTTCAAATTCGCGCCAAACCTTTCGCGCACTTAGGATACTTTTTTAATTTTAAATATAGGCCGTTAATAATGTCCTCAACAACTGGCATAATGCGCCATTGACGGAGAAAAATAGTAAATGAGTCAACTGAAAAGAAACGTTTGTTCGCCTATACCTAATGCATATATATTTTCAAATTCGCGCTAAACCTTACGCGCACTAACGATACTTTTTTTATTTTAAATATAGGCCGTTAATAATCTCCTTAACAACTGGTATAAGCGCCATTAACGGAGAAAAATTGTAAATGAATCAACTGAGCAAAAGTTTGAATGGAGGTCATTACACAAATGTTGTTAATTATGGCAGGTAATTTGTTAAATTGAAATTTGAAATAATTATTTTAATAATTATTTTAAAGTTTAATTGAGGAATTAATAAACATGTTAAAATATAAAACATACTTTTTTATTTATTGTAGTGAACTTTTCTATTGCAATGATAGTGTTGTAACTGACTTCACTAACTCTGATCATCGCATTAAAGATTGTTATGTCGTAATTTATGAATTGAAGAGTGAACAGAATGAAGTGACAATTGAATCTCTTTTCAAAATGAAAAACGAACCTCCATATGAAATTTGTGAAGATTGTGAAATCATTCATGAAAATATTTCAACAATTTACAACAATTCTTGAAATGAAGATAGAAATCAATTAATCGGGACGTTTTTTGATTATTCATTTTCTATCTACGATTTAAATATTTTGAAAACAAATGGATATTTAAACCATAAGGTGTGTATTAACTTTTCATTTTTATTGTAATGTTTGGTTAATATTAATGTGTAATGTGAAATAGGATATTATAACATGTACCTATGTTGAATAACTTGTAATTTTTATTCATTTTATTGTAGATAATCGAATCTTATCTTCATATATTGACACAATCTTCAGACAAAAAAGTTTTTAGGGGTTGTAAACAACATCAGATTTTTGTCGATTTTTACCCTCCACTTACCCCCAATCGTTATCGATACCTATATTTTAAAATACACAACGTCATCGTTTTTCAGCTTCTCTTACCTCCTTACCGCCCCTAACCCGATGACTTATGTTGTGTACAACCCCTTAATGTAGTATGTACATGTAGCTAACACCCAAACACTTAAACGATCAACACCTCTGAGAATCTATATCCCTACTTTATTCCATGCTCATTGCTCATTATCGTTATTTATTGTAAATAGTAAATAGTTATGCTTGCTCATAATTTTGCAATGTCTGGAGTAAATGTAATAAAATAAGCTAATAAAAATAGGATGATACCTATTATACGGTATAAAATTGATCATATTGAAATATAAATTAAGTTTGTAAATATAAAAAATAAATTAGGAATATATTTAAACTATTAAAATTTCTATATTTTCAAATTCATTAAAAGTGGAAATCTAATATTATTGATTATTGCAGATTAACAATTCTACAATGAAAATAACTAAACTAAAAATATTTATAATTCCATAAATCATAAAAGTTGAAGCAAAGTCTATCATTTCCAAAGGTTTTTCATTATTTTTCACCCCATATTTTTTGTTTTCCATTTGAGGGATTAATTGAACCGGTGGATTAGACATAAGTTTAACAGAAGAAATGTATCTTTTTTTATATAATGAACTTAAGTGTGATTCATGCTTGAATTTCCAGAATTCAAAAAAGTTTCCTTGTTCTAGTACTGATATCAAATTTCTAAAATATGATCCAATAAAGTTTTTTGAGTAAATGAACGGGACTCTTGTTGTGAACCTGAAATCACTGTCAAATTTTTTTACAATAAAAATATCTGAATAAAGATTGAGTTGGGTTGCATATAGTTTTAATTTAATTTCATCGTCAATTATAACAAAGTCATCTGGTAAATCATGGATTGCATCAGATTTCGATCTAAGGTTCATTACAAAACTATAAATAGGAATATCAAAAGCCAAAACAACAGACTTTTGTAAATTTAATATTTCCTTATTGAGAAGCTTTGATGGTAATTCAGAAATAATATCAGTAAATTCAGACTTTTTAACAAATGTTCTTGTTGAGTTGAAATGATCAATTACTTTTAACACGTAAGTCGTTGTAATGGTCAATAAATTAGATTTTGATAATTCTTCAAATGTTCCAGGCAATTGAGGAGGAATTTGAATTGAGAAAAACGTAAAAAGCTTTCCTTTATAAGCCGAACTTATAACCATGCTAATTAATATCCAAAGACTCAAAACAAAAAATAATTTATTTGATATTTTACTCAATTGTTGAGTTCTGTTTGAGCTATGTTCCAGCAAAGATTCAAATATAAAGGAGAAAAAATTTAATTTATCTAATTTAAATATTTTTTTAGAAAACAAAGAAAGTAAACACATTGAAATTACCGCCACTACAAAACATTTCCATAATATTGAATCAAATGGTTGGATGAGCATCAAAACATTAAAACTTTCTTTTTTAAATATTCCAATATAAGAAAATAAAAACGTTCCTGTTGAAACAAGGCTCAAAGTTAAAATATTTTCAAAAGAATTTGGATCCAAAATTTCTAGTATTGAGTTGGATAAAACTAAATTGTGGTATAAGTCTCCAATTGCCTTGTTTCTTTCTTCTGAATTGAATTCAACTTGACTCAAGTTCAGGAAATTGAGAATTGTCATTAAGCCACATGATTGTGAATCAACATCATAAAATGTTCCACAATATTTTAAAATTTCAAGCTTTTCCAGTTTTGTTGCGGCGATTTTATTTTGTTTTAAATTTCTATTTTTGATTTTCCAAAAGTTCAATAAAGTTTCTTCTGGATAATCATATTCTAATTCTGGTTCTGGCAAAGGAGCGAAAGTTTTGTTTTCTATAAATTCTTCTTGTAAACAAGTCATGCAGAGCACGTAGAATTGTTTTGGTAACGTTGATCCAATTGATATTAAAAATATGGAATCCGAAGCCAGCTTTCTTGAAAATTTGATCACATTATAAATACTAGAAAAATGATTGGACTTTTCTAATGCGAACGCATAAATAATATAATTTGAATTAAAAACTCTGCTTTCAAATGATAATATTTTATTTTTAAACTCATCAATTAACATTTTAGTTTTAATATTTTGAACGGATGGAAAAATAAAGAATTGAGCACGACATGGAATGTATTTAGTTTGGTAAATAGCCTCAGGGCCGAACAATATTGAAAAATTAGCAAAATTACTACCGTGAAATGGCGAAATATTTATTGAATGCAGTAGAAGTACAGTATTTTTATATTGGTAATACATAAGATAATTATTAGATAAAGAATCAAAATTCCATTCACCTTCGAGATGTGTTAAACATTTAGAGAATATTTTTAAATATTTTGAAAAATTGTTAAAATTATTAAAAATATCTTTATCGAATTCATTATAAATTTTAAAATTACAACTGGTTTTACAAATAAATGAAAATATAATTAATAAATTATAAACTAATCGAAAATGAATCATTTCAAAACTTAAATTTAAAAATTAAGATAGGTAGTATAGTGTAGTTGTTTAAAATTCGATACTTACTTAGTGATAATGATCAGTTGATCAAATATATGAGTATGTATCAACCACTTCTAATACTTTATCTGTTCGTCACCTTACAGCATTGTTATTCAGTCAAATAAATTTTTGGTCAGTAATTTAAAAAAACATTTAACCATATAAGTCATATATGAACATATAATATAAATAGTAGATTATGAATAATATATGTATTACTTTGAGCAAAGGAAAAAAGATCATTTATCTTAATTGTTTCAGGGAAATTTGTATTAGGTACGTAGTAAAAGTTCGTAAGATCGTATCTTAATAAACATGCGAGTTTATTTTATATTTAGACTAATCGATTTCAATTTGTTTGCTTTTCTCTTCGTAGAATCAATTTCTACAATAGAAAACCGTAATGAGTCATGACTGTTTGAGTGTATCAGTGTTTTAATCTAAATGTAAATAAATTATAATTTATTTAGAACATTTTTACGGTAATTTTTATCTCTAAGAATCAGTAATCATAATAATAAAGATATAACGAGTATTAAAGGAAACATTCAATTTTTATTATTTATTAAATCTCCATTCCATTTTTTTGCGAATCCAATAATTTTTTGGTACGTTTTTTATATTAACAACCCGAGCAACCACTAAATGCAATTCTGCAAGGACAGGCCGGACAGGGCTAACAAAAGCCATTCCATTTCAAGGCTCTGAGGAAGGAAACCAACTTTTTAGGACGAAATGAAAATTTGAATGAACTCGAAGATCAACTCAACCATGAAATTCCCTATACTGAAATAATTGCTTTGGTCGGATGTTCGGGAATTGGGAAATCCTCCATTGCTTTGGAATACGCTTGGAGGAATATTAAAAAATATTCAACCATTGTGTGGTTTGACTGTAGCTTGGAGTCAAAACCACTTAAAGATTTGTTCGTGAAGTTCGCCAAAAAAGCTAACATTACGAGGAAAGCCAACATTGAGGGGAAAAACCAATTAAAGAAATAACTAAATGGTTTGCTCAAAAGGAACATTGGCTCATAGTTTTCGACAATGTGGAAAATATTAAAGATGTTGAATCTTTCGTTCCTAAAGAAGGCGAGAAAGTTTAATCACGACGAAAAATCTTGACGGTGACAAAGCCATCAAATTTGAAATTGGGAATTGGTCAATTGGAGATGTACAACTTTACCTTGAAAAATGCATCCCGAAAATTTACAAAGATTCTTCATCCAAATTTATTCAGTTTCCAAACTCGAGCCATTGCTATGGCAATCACTTTCCTTGAAGAGAATTCAAAGTCAATAGAAGATTATCTAAAGAAAAATGATAAAAACGAATGAAGTGAAATTAAAAACAGGCGGGAAAGAACAAAAACAAAAGCGTCTTCAAAAAAGGAACCCGTTAAAAAGGAAAGCGTTAAGGAAGATGGAGAAAACAGTGAAAATGAAACCGAAGATGAAGAGGAAATGGTAGATGAAAGTGAAGAAGTATATGACGATGACGACGAAGAAGAAAAAGCCGCCTTTATAAAAGAACTAAAGGAAATTCAAACGAAAATTGACAAAGGCTACGAAGAATCCTTAGTCGAAAAAAAGGTAGTTGAAGCAAGGGTGCAAAGGTGGTAGTATTTAGCGATTTTGACTGGGAAAATAATATTTCTGACTATGATGATTCAGATGAAAGCATTGAAGGTAAAGATGATAGTGAGAATTTTGCAATATAATTTTGAAATGTATTAAATTTTAAAATACACTAATTATTAATCCATATTACGCCTATAAGTTTTATTTTTATATTTATTAATGATTGCGAGAATATTATATAGGAGCCAGAAGTTGTAGTATAGCCTATAGATTTATTCAACACCAAAATATTTTGACATTTGATATAATAATACAATGCATCATTGACTTTGAATAAATCATTTCTAAAATAATCTAATCATGCCACTTAATTATTAATTAATATAATAATGTTTATATTAAATATCTTTCAAGATTTATCTAATCAATGATTTAGAAAAGTATTTTTGAAGAAATCCAACGGAATTGTTCATTGAAAATATTGGTAATATTTCTTTAAAAATTCCTTCAAGCACTGCTACTAAAATCCCCAAGAAAAAAACATAAAAAGCTCCAGTCAAATTTTCAAATTTGAGTTTTCGCGGTCCTTCAGTTTCAAATTCAAATATCGGCTTTTGTCCAATTTTCCTTTCATATTGAATTCTCTCTGCCCTGACGTTTTCTAAATCCAAATGAGTCATCCTATCAACAATCCCTGCGTCCAAATATGTACCAATGACGCGATCAAAATTATTTCTAAAAACAGCTTTTGGCTCATATGCCCATCCAGCAGCATGCGGAGAAAAAGTTGCTTCGCTCGATTGAACAAATGGATTTTTCCTGGATCTTCCGCTAAAATTTCGATAAAATAATAACTTTGATTCGGATTCATATGAAATGCAAGCAAAGTCAGATTCAAGGGTTTTGAGAAAACACGTGACTGGGTCATTTTCATAGCTCATTCTTCGAGTGATTTCCGTATAAATGTAATTCGTCGATTTCCTCATGTTGAATTCCGCCGATCCCCCAATTGCCGCTTGTTCTAAACCAAACTTATAATTTGAATTTACAAGTTGATTAAACGTTTCAGGTCTTTTTTGCTTAACTGGGAAAACAAGCGATCCAAATAATTTTGATTTGTAAGCAGTTGAAACCACAACAGAAAAAATGAACCAAAAGAGCGCCAGTATTTTCCCAGCTTTAAATAAATTATTCATTGGGGAAAAACCTTGATCAAGCAAATTTCCAAATACGAAATTAAAATTGGTTTTTAATAAGATAGATTTTATTTCTAAAAAGGAAATGATGCAAAAGGAAATTAGAGTTACAAAGCTTGAAATCAAAAGACAAAACCAAGAAGGAATTGTAAATGACCAGAATATGGATTTCCATGTATAAAAGGGATATGGTTCAGCAACGGTGAAAATAATTCTTAGAAATGTAAATGGTTTCGTAAATCCCAAGACTTTGCTTCTCACATAAATTTGTCCACAGATCAAAGCAATGTCGGCTCTGTCATGAATTATGTCTCCGGTTGAACCAGTCCAATTCCCACTGGGTAACGGACCACCGGAACTTCCTCCGATCCCAGTTTTGAGTGTGTATGTAAAATTAAAGATTTTCACACATTCTTCGAAAACTTGAACTTGGGCGCCGCGTTTAAAAACCAAATTTCCTGCTGTGTCATTTTTCAGTTCTACAGACATTATAATCTTCCATGGTGAACTTATTCGGAGTTTTCTTCCTTCAAAATCATTTATCAAATCCGGATAAAACTTTGCAATTTCATTTTCAAATAAGTCTAAAATATTTGATTCTTGTATTTTGAATAAACTTTTGACGATTTGTTCTTCTGGGTTGCAAAAGAAGCAACCTGTACTTAAGTTTATTTCATAATTTTCATTGCTGATTTTTATTGTGCTTACTAAAAGTCTGAATTTTATTTTCTGAGTGAATTCCATTTTTAACAATTTTTCTATAAGTGAATATTTCGGTGTAATGAATAAATAGAAATCCGTATCTTTGTGAGTTATTGGGCCAAATTTAGGTGTTAGTAATTTAGAGAGTTTCATAGAAGCTTCAGGTGAAGTTTGAACCAGGAACAAAATTGTTATAACGCAACGCTTTGGAGCAAATTTATGCACATTTTTAAATGAAGATAAAGTAGAAGAGGAAGTTGGACAATCTGGATGATATTTTAAATTGTAAATGAAGAAGGAATTCGTGTCATAAGATTTGAGTTGATGGAACAAGTAGGCATACTTGTTTAATGTTGAATAATCAAATATCAAAATGATATCACAGTAATTAAAATACTTTTGAATAAATATTAATGTGAATTTATTCAAAATGTCAATCGAATATTCTGATTTACTTAAAACTATGCTTGAATTTAAATTATGAATTTTGCAACTACATAATATTAAAACTATTATTAATTTTGTATTAAACATAATATTTAATAATTTTGTTAATATTACTTGTTAAAAAATATTAATTTTTCTCAACACTTTATTTTCAGTAAATTGTGCTAAGCAGTCAAGCTATAAATCATTATATAAAATGAAAATTAAGACTTGAATTTTATTGCACTTAAAATTTACTTTTATAATCTAATTATTTGAAAACCCATTGATTTTTCTTTCATTTAGGGCAATCATTATTTTTGATGCATTTGAAATCCACCTGGATTATAGAGTTCGGATATAATTTATGCAAAGAGTCTCATTTAGACAAATGGAGCATGTTACAGATCGCTCATATAATCTACATGGTTGAATTCAAGGTCTTGTTAGAAGAAAATTTACTAACGATGAAAATGAATTTAATAATCTCACGAAACAAGGAGATATTACAGTAGATTTATTCTTCAAAGAAATGAAAAAGCCTTCATCGATTTAATTGGCTTTCTTATGCCTAAACTTTATAAATATTAATTAATACTCGTATTGTCACAAGAAAGTAAAACTTCAATGTTCTTATGTCAAGTTGGGCAATTTCCCTTAAATTGGACCATAATTGCACACAAGAAAATGATATTAAATATCTTTTTGCCAAAACTTTTATTTTTAAATGATTTATTGAAATACTTTTACTTTATTTGATATCCACATACAAAATTTGAAATGTTCATTATAATTTAATTGGGTCATGCAGTTATATTATCATTGTTATTAAAATTACATACCTTATCAACATTTATTTAAGAAATAATTATTTATTTTTATAAATATAATATGATGACTTTATTTAAAAACTATTTATTTCTATGAATTCAATTCAGCTTATTTTAGGCAATGGAATGAGGTATTCTGTTATTTATTGCTATTTCCTGCTCTTAATGTATATTATATAACTAAATAAGATAAAAACGCCTATATCGGTCAACAGCTTAAATCGACCAACCCCCTATATCGGCCAAGTTTGAGTGTTGAGCAATTCATGGCCAGCCCAAGTTCTGAGAAACGTTTATCGCTGCTAAACTCCAAATCCCCAAACCCCTCGCTCGCCTCATTTCCCAGTCTCTATAATACCTTGCTACTATATGAAATACATTGTATTTTCCTTCTTAAACATTCCTCAATATCAGAAATCATCATAAAATACAAATAAAATAAAGATACTGAAAAGTACGTATATTTGTAAATAAAAATTATATTTTATTCATTTTATTATTTTTATAGAAAAGTTATTTTATATTAATTATTAGGAAGCTAGAAAACAAATAATGGAGATGAATTTCACTTTTGATGCACGGCTCTTAAGGTGGCTTCTAGAGTGACTAACCTAACCACCCATCGCCACCCTAGGAACCACCTAAATCCCTGCACCAAAAGTGAAATTCGTCACTATTGATTTACATTTATCAATAAACTATTAAATTGTTCAACCATTATGGATAGTTCTTTGGTCTTGGACCAACTCCTCTACATCTTCTCTCAAATGCAGATTGAAGGTTTGATTTTTCAAGTACTGGGGTACTTCAGAATAATACCGTGTGGGATAATGGTTTGCACCAATTGTTTCATATCAAACACAAGCTTCGCATCACGCCCGAAAATCATGCTATGAATTTCTTGTCAAATATGAAGTTTATCAAGAGATTCAAAAATGATTTATAATTTACAATCATAACTAAAAATGATAAAACATTTTAGAATAGTTAATGATTATAGATAAAGCTTTAAGAGTTATAAATATTCACAATTCATTAATTTAAAATATTTGCTTCTTTATTTAATGAACGTAATTGTGCGAAACGGATCGGAGCGATCAAAATATAGCGAATTCCTCCTTTTTTATATATTATTTTATATTACTATTATTACAAATGTTATTTTATTTAAATA
>VJMY01001196.1:0-17173 GCA_009869795.1 Neelides sp. FZ-2019 | reverse complement strand
GCAAACACCATCTTCTTCTAACTGAGATTTCCCATTTTTTGCTATTTGGCTCATAGCGAATATTCCATCTTCTTGGGAATAGGTCCGGCTGCAGAGGAGGATTTTCAAAACCAGACAACGTGTTGAATGGAAGAATCAAATTGCTTATCTCAATGTACATTTCCTCCTTTGGTTCTGTTCACATTTGTTAAATTACAATTTAATATTAAACCATTTAAATATATTGCTTCTATCTAAAAATTACTTTAATTAAACACTAAAATTTGATAATAAAAATAATAATTAAATACTAAAATTTCTTTCAAGGTATTTTCTAATTAAATCCGTGTATAAAATTAAATTACCTGTTGGATGATTTTTTGGAATCCAACTTTGCATTGTAATGTTCTCCGCATTATATAATTCTCCAACGACATTCCCGTCACTTTTCAACGTGATTACCTGAAATAAATATTTTTTACATTCTGAGAGTTTCACTCTTTTTAATTAATTAAAATAACTGACAATGAGCTTACATAATTATTATAATTTTTGTTAAATAGCTTTAGCTTACCACATTGTCATAAACGTTTACAAAATAAACAGTTTTCCCAATGAAATCTTGTTCTGACGGTTCTTTCAAGATTTCTTTCCCTGAGAGTGAAAGGGAAATTGAGCACGTGTCTATAATTAGTACGAATCCAATAGAAATCCCTAAAAGAAGATGAACAATTTTCATCTTGGTTTCTTATTTATCCAATAAGTTAAAAGTAAACTTGAAAAAGTGAACTTTATAGCCAACTCTATGTTGATAAATTAATAAACTCGTTTTTCATTTATATATCAATTTTTATATTATTTATTTACAAAATGACAAGAAAACAGGAAATTATTCATTCATTCATTCAATTAGACTTTTCAACGCAATTTTTTAATCTTTATGTCAAAAGGTAAACGGAAGTCGCATTCTTATGTTTGCGCTTGTATGTAAACAGACCTACAAGATTAAATTTAATGCTTTATTTATTTTAGATATAAAAATATTTATTAAAGAAAATTCAATTTACGTGATATCAGTTATGATAATGTGATATCGATTTATTACTTGGAGGGAATCAGGGGATGCACGGAAATCTAGAAAACACATTTTCAGTGTCAAATTAGTTTAGTGTGTTTTAATGGGAAGAACGATCTTGTTTATATTTAATTTATAATCCTATTGACATTTTTGGTTAAATCGGAAATAAAATATTAAGTAATTATTTACAAACAAGTTCAGGTTTACTGGAATATTTAGCTATTTATTCAATATTGGGAAAATCTTGAATAAGTACCTATTTAATAAAAAAATTATTTAAAACAAATAATCAATTGAATTTATAATGAAACCAGTATTTTGTATATATAATATTAAAATTCTCATTATCTTATTTATTTTCATAAACGCTAAATGAATAATATAATTTAAAGTAATTTTTAACTGAGCTATTGTTATTTGTGGAATTGATTTAAATATTAATGATTAACTATTTAATCAGAAACCGTACAACTGCTTTGTTCACTCCGCTTTATATTGTACATGACTTCAGTTCTGAATGTATATTTTGTTCCTTTAATGATTTTTGCTCCTTCGTGTAGCATGCCATAATGGAAAAGAAGAGCCAAACCAGATCAGGGTAGGGCAGATGGGTCTTTTTTCTGGTATATGTACACAAAAAACAGGCACATATACCCTTAAAGAGGTACATGTACCCATCGCTCATACCCATTGACAGATATATATATACCTGAAAACAGGTATGTTTAGGTTAGATTAGGGAAATAATTCAACATAGTGAAATACTTTTAATATTATGTAATCTTGTATTTAGTAATTATTTAGCCTGTATTGCCAAATTGAAGAGAATAAATAATTATGTAAGCGATATTTCAAAACTCATTTTTATTTTTTAAATTGAATCATTGATTTATTTTTCATACTCGCAATCATAGTATTTATATTTTTTAAAGTCGATTATAAACCATTTTGGCGCATTGTTTTCATCTTCAAATATATAGCCAAAGTTTGAAGTCCTTTATTTCCATTTAGTGTCGGAGAAGTTGAATGTCGTCTGGTTCGGAGTGCCCTGCCAGTCAACCGCCTTATATGCAAATTCAATATACCATTAAGCCTTATTCAAACTATAAGTACAACCTGATTTCAAAAAGGGTCAGAATTCTCTCATCTTTCCCCTATAGGAAATTACGTTCTAAACATTGTGACATGTATTATAGCTGTTCCTTTCTCTTTCTTTCTTTGTAGCTTTTGCCACCATAACTCCTCTTATGTTGAAGAAAATGTCTAGAACTTGGAATCGAATTCGCCAGTGTCGAGACTTTGATGGAATACACACCGATCCCCTTAATAAATAAATGTTCTTACTTTTTTTCTATTCTGACCCTCTTTGAAATGAGACTGTATATTAGATTCCACTGGAGGAGCTTCTTGGATGGAAGACTTTGTTTTTATATGGGAAATCGACTTTGAATATATTTTTGTATTAAGAGGATAATGCATAGGAATCTATGCAGTCTTGAGCTAAATAATGAGTTGTAGGATAGAATCCTTGACTTTAATTTCTAATAGGTAGAGAGTGAGAGAAATAGAGTCCGTGGTAAAGCTCTGAATGGAATGGAATATCTCGGAATGAAACGGAACAGAATAAACCAGTTCCATTCCATTCGGAGCACTAGTCCGAGGAAACTCACTTTGGGATCATAAAATATCGCCAAATGATCCCTGGTAAGTTGGAGAAAGAGAATTGTAATCGGAGACCGGTAGCTGAGACTTCTTAAAATCTAATGAGTTGTAATTAAATATACCAAAATCAGATGCAGACGGAGTGTTAAAAAGAACAATTTAATATTAATTCAACTTCAGCTAACTACCTTTTTTCAATTAAACTCATCCTCTCATCCTATCGTTTATGCTTACAATTTAGCTTAAACGAAATCGCTCGAGTTTATTAAACTGTTTTCTCATTTTCATTCTTTTAATCTTTGGAATATTTATGCAAATGGTGTAAATACGATAAACATTCAAAAACAAAATCTCGGTTATTCATTTCCATAGAGGAAATTAAAGATTTTTATTTAGATTTTTTGAACGCGAACGAAGAAATACAGTTAAGGAAAATTCATTAAATGTGGTCATTAAAAATATTAATATTTATAAAGCTAGCAAATAAATACAATGAATTAATTATAATTATTATGTTTAGGTATATCTATTTATTTACAAAAATACATCATATATCTTATTCTTAGCAAAAACATTTTTTAGTCATATAGGAAAGATTCATGGTTTCTTTCACTAACTCTTTGACTTGGAAGTGTGGAGACAAGGAAGTGTTAGGATTCGTGAGAGTTTAGCGGAAAAGTGGTCATGTAATTAAATATACAAGAAAAATTGGAATATGTCGGGGAAGTATCATTAATTTCCTTCGGGTGTCAACTTCCATTTTGTCTCCACGAACTCATGCTGTTTTCTTGGGGAAGAAGATGAGGGGCTTTTGCCCGACTTTCCCCTTTTCAACTTCCCTTTTTTGAAGTACTCGCTGGTGAAACACGGGTGAGAATCTGCTGAGTGACGCGAAAAATCTTCATATCTCCCATTCATCAAGCACCTCATTGAGGTGCGAAATTTCATAAATCGGAAGGTTTGGTTTTGAGTTGAAGATGTTCTCTCTGGCATTATCTCTTCCTTCCCAGGAGGCGAGTGAGGTGGAGAAGAAGATCGGGGAATCTCTTGGGATCTCATCTCTTCGCCAACTAACCAACTTTGATGGTTTATGTGACAAAGAGTCCTCCACTTCCTCGTTCTTACCAAAATAATCCCATTACTCTCTCCGTCTCTCCCCTCTTTACCCTCATTGAATTCATCACCTTCAACTTTATAAGCTTATACATGCGTAAATGCTAAATAAAGTTTATTGATATTAAAAATATTGAATTTTTTAAAAATTTTAACATGCAACAAATGTGAATATGAAAAGTAATTAACAATTTTACATTAAAGTATCTAGAGAAGTGAAAAGTATTGCGTTTTTTTATTTGATTTATGATATTTATTTGTGTGGTTTAAAAGGCTAAGTATATTTATGCACATAAATAAATGTTAAAATTAGAGAACTAATTAATATTATTATGATTAATAAAGTTAATATAATTGTAACTTCCATTGAATAAATGTATCCAAAATTTAAACCATGAGGCTCACTCTCTATTGTTTTTAAGTCAGGATTATTTACTCTACTAATCCATTCCTCTAAATTATTCAATCCTGTTGAAGTTTTAGTAATATGGTGATCTGGGTTAATTTTTGATGATCCAAAAGATTGATTTGTCAAATTGTAAGTATTAATGTTATTCAAATTAATCAACACTGCCACTTTTCTACCTTCAATAGCAACACTATAAAATAAGAATCTTGATTCAATAATATTTTAACTTATGAATTAAATATATGTTTAAATTAAGAATTCAGAATGCATATTGTTCAATTTAAAAAAATACATTATTTTAATGAATTACACTATTTACCTTATTTCTTTATCAAAACAAAAATTCTCAAGTGAATTGGTAATATAGGTTGTAAAATTCAAGTTTTTAATATATATATTTCCTTTATCATCAAATCTCAAAGCCCCAAAACTTTCATAAAAGTCTATTTCTTTTGAATTATTCAGGTTAAATGAAGAAATTCTAGATAAACTGTAAATATTTTCATTTTATTTCAACATATTTATAATTTAATCAATAGAATGTTAAAAATATTTAACCGATATTAAACACACTTATGTCGAAAATAGTCACTCTCATTGCTTTTTACTTGAGGATTGTCAGTGTACATGCTAAGAAAAAAATTAATATGAGTTAAATCAGTGATATTCTTATTTTCATTCTTTATGCATTTTGTTTTATTTAACACTTGACTGAAATTACAGCATTTGCTAAAACTTATATTTGTATTTTTTATATTATCTGCTAAATTTTTTTTAGTAGAAATAATAATTAAAAACAGGATATATAACATAATTGATTTGTATATTTAAAAATAAATTGAAATTCGAGCGTGTTTTGCGTTATTAGCTATTTAGCATTCGTTATTATTCCAATTCTAAAATTTTAATAGGTAATGATATAACTTTATTTGTAATATTTTAAAAACAACAAAAGTCAAAATAATATAAATTGCGATATTGAAAATGTTAATAAAAATACTGGTAGACATTAAAAGGAAAATTATAATATAATGTGGTTTTGCTTTATGGGCAATCTATTATATCCTTACTATTTGGGACTTTCTATTCTATTGATAGATATTTAAATGAGTATTATTATTACATGCTATTTAAATAGATAAGCTATCTTCCAATTAATGAATTAACCTATTTTAATTGATACAATTTAACTTGAAATAAAAATATTTAATGGAAAGCAAAATAAGAATTTATTTTTTCTATAAAATAAAATGAATGTTTAAAATATGAATCACATTTGTCATTCATATCAAATATGAATGACTTATTTTAATACTTTTCTCATTTTAAAAATGATAATTTAATTATAAACTTTAATTTTACAGATTAAAGTTTGAAGCAATAATCTTGGGGATTGAGATTCTTGATGTTAAGTGAGGAAAATAGTGAATCAGTGTGGTCTTTTTGGTTCAGAGATGAGTTTGCCGAGGTAGTTGAATGGGAATTCCATGAGGAAGAGGAGATGTATAGTGTGAGGAAGATGCAGATCCGCCTTTAATATTAAAATTATGATTAATTATCTCTATGATTTAACTTGATTATTAGATAATAAAATTAAAATTTTGTAAATTTTGTAAAAACCATCATACAGGTGAAAAACCTATCAATTGTAAGGTAAGTGAAAGACGTTTCATCAATTTTATCTCATCATCATAAAACATAGGTATTTAACGAACACGAGATGCTAAAAACTCCATAATTTTTATAAAAATAAAATCCGAATTAAGCTTAAAGAAAATACAGTTTGCCTAATTTGAAAAATTTAAACTTCCTATCGTCCTGCTCTATTCGTGCCTATTATCATTTTCATGAACGATTTGTGTCTTTTTTCAAAAAGTTTCTGTTCACACGTTTAATTATAAAATATTAAATTTATTAAATATTTATGAAATATATGAATGTAAATGTCGAGTTTCTCGTTAAGAATAATTATGATTATCAAATAGAGTGAGCAGATTTAAGTAATTGTTTTAATTTCAATTAATAGCCTAATAAAACTCATTTCATATCTTGTTTGTAATAAATGATCGTATTTGTATTTACATAAAATAATTTGTGCAATGTTTTTTCAGTTCTTTATAAATTCTGTTTATATTATTATGTTTACAGAGCTTTAAGCTGTTAAGCTTTACAAAAATATTTTATGGTTGTATAAAGTATAAGAAAAAGCGAATAAAGTTTGAAATATAATCAACTTCCCTGATGGAAGATTGTGAAAATATCTGTGTAGGTACACGTATAAATAAATATAACTACTAAATATGATATATTTATTATAATTTAACATTTATGTATAAGAAAAAACTTTGAAAGGATGTAAAAATGACGATTAATTAGTAAATTTCCTCCATGATCATTGCATTTATGTTGAACAATTATGTAAAAATATAATATTTAGTGTTTCCCAAATGGAATTGAATTTAAATTTAACTTTCTTCTTTATTATTATGAGATGATTAGGTAATAGTGTATCGAGTCGTTGTTTTTAATACATTTATCTGCTATTTTGCTCACTATCGTGCTTTTAAATCTTCCTTGCAGCTCAAATTCAAACTTTCCAGATGATAATTTGAGGCTTAAGGGTGAAAAAACAAAACTTTAAAGTGTTCCAATGGCTCATTATTAATTTGTTTATCAATTGACTTCCATTGTCCTTTTATCACAAACTTATCTTTATTGCTCCCTATTTGACGATCTAATGATCGAGTGTTTGGACGAACACAATGAAATGAGATGTTAAATGAAAATGATATCAAATTTACAACCCAGTTCTCGAAATCTTGAATTAACCATTTGACATTGCACTATTATTTAACCAATTATAATTGAAGCACAAAAAATTACATGTATATCATACGATAACGCTTAAAAATAACATTCTTCATAAAGGAGATTCATTTCACTTGTTTCTCTCATTTCCCTTCAACTCTCAAGCAAAAAGTTGTAAAAAGTCCGTTTAAGTCAAAAGTTAATGTTTAAGTCAAAAGTTAAATATAATTTTGATTTTACAACAAATAACGTTAATTCCCTATGATTGTTTTTTTTATCCTAGAATTCCTTTTGATTAAAGCCAAATGGACTGCAGAGAAAAGAAAAGTCTACCAAATCCCATAGATAAATCAAATTATTTATCGCAGCTTTTCTTTTTTTGGTTATTTCCTCTGTTTAGAGAAGGAAATAAAAGAGATTTGACCCTTGATGACCTTTATAATACTCCGAAAGGAGAATCATCTCAAAAATTAGTAGAGTCACTTCAAATGTAAGCTTAACAAACAAAATTTAAAACGACCCATTTAACATTTATGTTTAAACAATAATGAACAGTAATGGCTAAATTAAATTAAATTAAATTTTAATTAAATTAATTTCATCGATAGGCTGTTAATGTTAAAAATGTTTTTCTTGTCATATCTATGAAAGACATTGGGATGAATTGTGTAGTAAATGTGCCAGGAAAGGAACCAAACCTCAATTCTATAAAGCTGTCTTTAAAGCATATTGGAAGGAATTTGCCGTAACAATTTTTTATGTCTTCTTTGGAGAATGCATTGCAAGGTTAGATTTTTATCCAAATGCTTCCATTTTTCAATTTAAGCCACACCAATTATCTTTATCAATTATCTAAAATTAAAATTAACTAAAATTAAAGACAAATTTAAAAAATTAAACCATTTAATAATTTAATTATATTAGTTTAAGAAAAGTTAATTACTTTTTAATTACATGGACAGGGTTGGTCAAACTCTTTTACTTCGCCAACTCATTCGATCCTTCTCATCTTCTGCAACTCCAGAAGATGAAAAATACAAATATTACTATGCTGGCGGGATGTGCTTCTCGGCCTTACTTTGCTCGTTGTGTTTACACCGACCAGCATTTCAGAACTTTCACTTAGGAATGAAGCTCAGAATGGCCACTTGTTCATTAGTTTATAGAAAAGTAAAAACATTCAAATAATTAGCAACTTTAACTAAAATCACTAAATTAAAATTAATGACACTCATATTTATGAAAAATCATAATTTTTATTATTTATCCTTTTTAAATTAAAAATTATATTTAATAAGATAAGATCTTATGTTATAGGCGTTAAAGCTGAGCAAAAAAGCACAAGGGGAAACTTCACTTGGAAAAATCTTAAACATCATTTCCAATGACACGAACAGATTTGACACGACAATCCATTTTGCCTGTCGTTTGACCGTCGTTCCAATTCAAGCTGGAATTTACTTTTACCTTCTTTGGAATCAAATTGGATTGGCTTTTCTAGTTGGCGTTGGCTTCATTTTACTTCTTACTCCTCTCCAATGTAATTTTAACAAATTAAAGTAATTTAATCTTAATTAGTTAAATATTTAATTTTTAAAAAATAACTTTGTAAATGGAGAAAAATAAATTCTGATTTATTTTTTCAATTCAGTCATCATTGGAAACTATTCAGCGACCTATCGAAGAAATCTTATGAAACAGACTGATCAAAGATCAAAACTCATGAGTGAAATCATATTTGCCATACGAGTGATCAAAATGTACGCTTGGGAAGAACCATTTGCCCTTTTGGTTCACAAAATAAGAAAGTAATCCAACATTAAGTAATCTTCATAATTTATATTTAAATTTTCAAATTACATTTAAAATACATTTCTTCATGTAAATATTCTATGCAATGGTTTGATTAAAATTAATTAAAAGCATTTTTACATTTTCTTCAATATTTAGATTAGAAATTAGTTGGCTTCGTAAGAGCAATTATCTACGAGCTTTTTATATTTCCATTTTTGGTTATGCGGCGAAAATCATGACTTACTTCACCATGACGGCTTATCTTGTATTTTCCGATGGGAGTTTGTCGTCTGACAAAGTTTTCGTGGCCGTTTCTATTTATGATGCTTTTCGCCAATCTCTCATCAATGTGGTCCCGAGTTCAATCAAACTCATGGCAGATGTCAAAGTCTCATTTGAAAGGATTCAAGTAAGTTCTGTATTAAAGTAAATGTAAATCTTATGTAAATATAGATATAGTTTCTTAAGAATTTAATGAATACTTAATTGAAAGAATTATTTAAAAAGTAAAACTTAAAAATGATCTTTAGGAATTTCTTTTACTTGAAAATCAATCATTGGACAACTATGTAATTACAAATCTAAAAATCAATGAGGAACCTTCAATTCATTTAAAAAATATGGCGGCAGCGTAAGTTTAAAACATTAAATTGAATTTCTTTTTACAAGGAAGTTTAAAATTTTACAATCGTAGATGGACATCAGAAAAGTCAACATTGGAAGATATAACGTTAAACATTGAAGGTCCAAAGTTTGTCATGATCGTTGGCCAAGTTGGTTCGTCAAAGGTTTCTTTGAATTTTTACTAATTATAATTACAAAAAATTAATTGAGTTATTATAAAGTTATAAATTCTAATTAATAAAGTAATTACAAATAAATAAATTTATTATTGTTTTTCCATCCACATAGACTTCTCTCCTTCATTCGCTTATCTCAGAACTTCCTATAAAATCCGGGCATTGTGCCATTAAAGGGAATATTTCCTATGCTGCTCAAGAACCTTGGATTTTTTCGGGAAACGTGAAAAAAAATATTTTATTTGGGGAAAAATTTGACGAGAAGAAATATGCCAAGATATTGCAAGCCTGTGCACTTAAGCAAGATCTAGCCGAATTTCCCCATGGGGATCAAACGATTGTGGGCGAACGCGGAGTTTCCTTGAGTGGCGGTCAAAAGGCGCGGATCAGCTTGGCTAGGGCTTTGTACCGTCAAGCGGACATTTACTTGCTGGATGATCCCTTGAGCGCTGTGGACTCAAAAGTTGGACGGTACATTTTTGACAATTGCATCCAAGAACATTTGAAAGGGAAATTAAGAATTCTCGTCACACATCAGCTTCAATATTTATCACAAGCAGAACAAGTCGTTGTTCTTGAAAATGTAAAATAATTTTAAATAATCATCACGATTTTATTTCATAGTTATGATTTGTAATTTTTGATTTTAATTTCCTAAAATTCTAAATTACATTTTTCTCAAAACTGTTCTTTTTATTTTACCGTTTGACATTTGGCTTGACCTGTATAATTAAAATATTGTGGATACAATTACGATTAAAAAATCGCCATTAACTTTGCAGGGCAAAATATTCGCACAAGGAACTTACAATGAGCTGGTAGAAAGAGGAATTGATTTTGTGAAACTCCTTTCCAAAGAAGAAGAAAATGCCACCATAGAGGAACCAAATGGAGGAATAGTCGAGAAGCCAAAAGATGAGAATGGAAATGAAAAAGGAGGCAAAGAAAAATCCAAAGAGAAACTTGAATCTCAATTAGAAAAAATGGCTCAAGGGGAAGTCACTTTTCAAACTTACGTTGATTACTTCAAATTCGCTCATACAAATTTTGGGCTTTTTACTATCGCTTTTATTTTCATTTTGGCCCAAGTTAATGTAAATTTTACGGATTATTGGCTCTTAAAATGGTACGTTGATAATGATAAAAATTGATTAAATAATTTAAATAATGCTTTTTATTTATTAAATTCTTATAAATGAATTAAAACAGCATCTGTTCATTTTCAGGACAAATGATGTTGAACTGAATAAAAGAAATAATGAGAATTTGAATGCCAGTTTTTTTAATGAAGTTTCTGCTAATGGAAATGGTGATTTGGATGAGAGCTTTTACTTTTATGTTTATTCTGGATTGTCTGCTGGAATCTTTTTAACCTTCACCATTCGAACTTATGGTTTCTACAAATATTGTTTGCTCATTTCGATCAACATACACAACAAAATGTTCAAACGTCTCATCAGAGGACTTGTCAAATTCTTTGATGAAAATTCCTCAGGTAAAATGAATTCCTATAAATGCATCTTAAGTTTTGCCATTTTGCTAGATGAAATTTAATTAATTAAAATTAATTTATTTTGAAACTTGAAATGCAACATAAAATAGTATCACTAATATTTTGGTGATACTTTTTGAAAAATAAGTGAAATTGGAGAAAAGAGAAAATGAGTGAACATAAATGAAAAAAATTGTTCAACTACAATGTGTAAATTTATTTCTCTATGAACAGGAAGGATTCTGAATAGATTCACAAGTGATGTTACGAATATTGATGACCATTTACCACAAGCTCTTATTGAATCTTTTATTATCTGTGTAAGTGATGTATGAGACAACATCATACATGTTATTTAAGTGTTTTATCTATTTATTATGAATAGAAATGAGAAATCTTGCCTATTCATATTTGACTTGCCATTTTTAGTTGAATGGAGCCGGAACTATTGCTGTTGTAATAATGGCCAATTACTTTGCAAGCATCCCGACCGTTCTTATTTTATTTGGTCTTTACCGTCTACGGAATTATTATTTAAAAACATCAAGGAGCATTAAACGTGTCGAGTCTACTGGTATTTTATTAAATTTGGTTTCTATGCTTTAACCTAATTTTTTATATTTAGATGTGTTAAATAATACATAATAAATATCTGTAAATCTGTAGTCATAAAATAATTTACAATATAATTAAGAATTATTTAATGAAAAGTTATGAATTAATAAAGACATTACAATAATTACAGCCCGAAGTCCGGTTTATAGCCACGTCTCTGCAAGTTACCATGGCTTAACAATTATTCGAGCAGCTCAAGCTCAAGACAAAATCATTGAGCAATTTGATGAACTTCAAGTAAATGTTTTAATTTCTTTATTACTATGCTTTATTAACTAATGCCATAATGTCATTTCATTTTCACTTGTTGATGTTGAAAAATGAAAATTCATTTAACATGTTTAAAATACCATTTTAGGATCAACATTCCTCGCCATTTTTCCTTTTTCTTGCCTCTGGAAGATGGTTTGGTTTGTGGATTGAAATGATGACTTTGACATTTTTAACTACCGTCATTTTCACATTTTTCTTTTTAAACAGTGGCAAGTTTACATTTCATAAAAAATATTATTTCTGGGAAATAAGAGAATTTTATAGGATTTTCTTATTCTCTTATGTTGTCGTGTTTAGATGTCTTAGCAGGAAATATAGGTCTTGCCATCACTTCAATTTTGAGCTTATCTGGATCATTACAGGTAAGATTTAGCAAACTAAATACTTTGGGTTAATAAACTTTCATGCAGCTGTGTAGTTATGCTTTTTTATTAGACATTACCATTCAATTCATTAAATTTCATCAGCATTCAATAATTGAAATGTATTTTTTTTATTTTTTCAGTGGGGAATGCGCCAAACAGGTTTAATTATATTTAATTATTATGTATATACATTTAATTACAAATACAATTCAATAGATAGTTTCTCTTCTGAAGATATATATTTATAGTATAACACTTTGTTCTTAGAAGTAAAAAAGTAAATAACAAAAGTATAAATTACCTAATTTATCATTTACTCAACAGCGGAAGCTGAAAACTTTATGATTTCTGTGGAACGGGCTCTTGAATACACTAAAATTGAAACCGAAGCTCCTCTTGAGTCAAATGGTAGGTAATTTGGTAATAAAAATTGATTATTTCGTTAGATATTAAATGAATAATTAAATGTTAAATTGAAGGTAATAATTTTTGAAAATTGAATTTATCATAGACAAGGACAAGAGGAAATCTTGGCCTTCAAAAGGATCCATTGAATTTAAAAATGTGTTTTTGTCATATGCGACAAATGACGTTTTAAAGGACGTGAGCTTCAAAATCCAAGAAAAAGAAAAGGTCGGAATTGTCGGACGAACTGGTGCAGGGAAAAGCTCTGTGATCACGGCACTATTTCGAATGGTTGAACCGAGAAATGGAGAAATTCTCATTGACGGAGTCAAAGTCAATGATTTTTCATTTGGACTTCATGAACTGAGAAAAAATATCTCCATCATTCCACAAGATCCTGTTCTGTTTACAGGTTAATTCTCATTAAAGTCTATAATAGATTTAAAAGCCAATAATAATTAATTTTATTCCGTGTTATAGCATTATAAGAGTAAAAGCATATTTTATTGTTTTAAATCTTGTTGGTTAATTAATAAATAAATAATAAATAAATTATTGTGGGTTTAATTTCAGGTAGTGTAAGATATAATCTTGATCCACTTGGTCAATATCCTGATGACGAATTATGGAATGCTCTCCAAGAGGTTTACTCATAATTATTTTGATTATTTAAATTAAATTATTTTGATATAATTGCCTTTTATTATATGGGTAAAATTTGTAATATTTATATTTCTAGCTTGATTATATCAATTATGCAATTCATAATTAAATATTTTTAAATATATGAGAATTGTCTATGTAGGCAGAGCTGAAAGAAGTAATTCCTGGATTGGATTACCAAGTGAGTGAAAGTGGAGGGAATTTTAGTGTTGGTCAACGCCAACTCGTGTGTTTGGCAAGAGCCATTTTGAGGAAGAATAAAATCATTGTTATGGACGAAGCAACTGCGAATGTCGACCCAAGGTTCAATCAAATTTTTATCTCATCTTCTTTATATGAACATTATAACTAATCATTTAAGATCATTAAGGTTATAAAAATTTAAATTACATATTTTTATATAATATATTTTTATTCCATGTCAGAAAAATGAATAAATAGTCCTTTATCTATTATTTTAAGAAAAATATACTTTTTATAAACATAGTTAATTTAAAAAAAAACAATTAAATTAATAACAAACTAAATTGCATGTAATTTTTAAATATTTTTAGGACTGATCAGATCATTCAAGATACAATTCGGAAAAGATTCAAAGATTGTACAATCATTACTATTGCTCACAGACTCCATAGCGTCATTGATGGAGACAAAATCCTCGTTATAGACAAAGGGGAAATGAAAGTAATTAAGCATATTAAGTAGAGTTAACAATTAGTAATTTTTAATCGTAGTAATAATACAATTATTTTAAATTATGAAAAATTCTTAATTATATTTATATGTATAATTTTAGGAATTTGGTTCTCCTCATGAGTTGCTTCAAAACGAATCTAGTTATTTTTCATCAATAGTTGATCATACGGGGAAAGGAAGTTCAGCTTTATTGAGACAAATGGCTATTAAAGAAAAACAATCTTGAAAAAATTAATAATCAGATTTAAAAGGCAATTTATCTTAGTTTGAATATTAAAATTACATTTTTTTTACTTCAGTAACAATATTTCAAATTGTAAAATTTCGATCAATGTCCACCTGTAAGAAAACATTGAAATTGAAATGTAATTTATTTCATATGATGCATTAAACTTTTTTTCTGACAATGTTTTTTAAACTATAAATTAAAAATTGTTCACCTCATTATGAATTCTCATATGGTTCTTGAAAACATCTTTGCACAGATATTACATAAAAATGATTTTTCACATGTATGCATTCTCGTGTGATTTAATAAAGTTTTGTGAAAATGATTTTTCACATATCTTACACTTGAAGGGTTTTTCACCCGTATGTGTTCTAATATGACTATTTAAAATTTCAATTTGCAAAAAAGACTTTTCACATAGCCCACATTTATAATGGTTTTCATCAGAACTCCCATATAGATTATTAAATTCATACCGTGAGAAAAATATTTTTCCCATATCTTGCACTTGAAAAGCAGTTTTCACCGGTATGAATTCTGTTGATTTAAATTTCCACTTGTTGAAATTGCAAAAAAGGTTGTTTTTTAGTAAAAAAAATTTTTTGAACCCTCTAAAATTAATTTTTTTTGAAATATAATAATTCTTCACTAGGTTAAAAAATATTAGGATAATTAATTAGGATAAATTAGGTTACAGTAAATAAAGTAGCTAAATTTTTGTGTGAGTCACACTTGCAAAGGTATGAAATATTAGTTATTGTTAAAATAAATCCAGCCTCAAATGAAATTAGAGATAACTTCTTTTTTCTTGCCAAAATTTTACATATATTTGTGTTAATTTCGGAGATTTTAGCTTTTCCATAGGTCGTTTTTCCTTGTAAATCTTTTTCTTGGGTTAAGAAAAGTCTAAAGTTCGCATTAACCATTATTGAATCAGAGTATAATTAATATTTTAATACATTAAGTTTAATTATATCATGAATACAGAATTATGAATTAAATGTGGCATTAAAAAATAATATAAATAAACACTTATGGATGAGAGAGATAAAAATAATTATAAAAACGAAAACAATTATTTAACATTTATTATGCATATTATATTCCTTATTATCTTCCTCATCACACCATAAAAAATTCCCAACATCTATTTAAGTAGTTATTTTCTCATTTCAACATAATTTGAAAATTCAACAATATTGAGCAATTCTTATATTTTAAGACATTTAGGATACCTTTTACTTAAACACTATTAAAATTATTTTAAAAAGTTGTGAAATTGCCATTTAAATTTCTCTTTCTGCACACATACATTAATGATAATGATGCTTAGAATTTGAGAATCTTTTTAAAACTTTCTAAGTGAAGCAGCAATTTGAATCATTCACAATCACAATCGCCACAATCACAACTTCCACAACCACAATCTCCACAATCGCCACAACCACATTCGCAAACACAGCAAGATCGAATGCAATTATCAAAATAGGAGCCAGAATAACAATTTTCCCAAAGACAAAAATTGTTACAAAATCCTGAACAAAATTCAGAGCAACAATTATCATCTTTTACTTTTTCTCCAGGTTTTCTTTGTTCATCATCTTTCTTGGGCTTTACAATGGCGTCACCACCAAGATCAAGCATTTCTGAACGATTCTCTCTTTGTTTATTTTTTTCTTTGTCTTTTATTTGTTTAATTTTCTTTATTCTTTTTTTCTCTTCTGGGACTTCTAATGGGGGAAGTCGTTTCATCTCTTGTTCGTCCAATATTACATTTCTTTCAGATTCGGGTTCTTTAAAAACTTCACAAAAGTTAAAAAGAGCATTAATATTAATTCTAATAATTAGATAATTCAATTAATGATTTTCATTATGTTTTGCTCTTCTTTACAAAAGTCTATCTCTGCTTAGTGTATAAATATGCAGACAAACAAATAAGATTTTTTTTATCAAAAATCCTTGAAAATGTAATTTTTATCATGCGGGCTCATGATTAAAATCTTTTAGCAGGTGCCTAAATTGTTTTATAATTATTTTGAGCCAGACTTTAAACCACTTATAATTTTTATTTAATTAAATGTCTAATTTACAAAATAAAATTTTAAATTATTATAAAATCTTTCTACTTGAATATTAATAAATAATTTATATTATATATATGCTTTCTTGCATCACAAACTTACCCATTTTGAAGTAAATCAATTACTTTATGTATTCACAAAATATAAAATTTGAATTCTTCTTTATTAAGTATTATGTATTGTAAACATTCAATAAAATTATTAGCTTGCTGGAATAATCCCCTGTGAGATTTCTAGATTCTCCCAAAAGGGGTTTAAGATGAGGCAAAAATGCAAAGCTCGAAATATTTTAAATAATTATTTTGTAGTAAAATAAAAATGTCTCATTGACATACATTCAGTTCTAAAATATTTCCTTTAATACTTTCAAATTAAAGTTTTTATATTCACTCTTGTCCGTCACTAAATATTCTTGTAAAATTGATTCATTTATTTTTCATCAACGTTTCATAAATTCTTTTAGAGTTTAATGGCACAACATATTTGATATCTGACCATTGAATAGATAACTGACAAGGAATTTAGCAATAAAAATTGCCAATTACTCATTTAATCTCAATTACATTGGGCAATTTGAGCATTCATTTCCTATCTTTAATCAATTGATTATAATCATGTAATGACAAAAGTCAATTAATTTTCATTTCCCTTTGATAAGATCTTCATTTTAAGTTCTAAATGTTCTTAATAAGTAACTAACAATGAATCATA
>VJMY01001195.1:0-17212 GCA_009869795.1 Neelides sp. FZ-2019 | reverse complement strand
GATTTTAATATCGTCCACATTGTTAATGAGTATCAATTTTCTTGTTTTAAGGAATTTTCCAAGAATTAGCTATTAAGGACAATTGACAATTAGCAAGATTTGGAAAGAAAGTTCATAAAGGCAAATATTGTCAACCAATATTTGTTCACGAAACGATTAGTTTAAATATGAAGCTGCTAATGAATAAATCCTTCCTCTTTTAAAATCAAAGTTTAGCTAACTAAGAGAAATTTTAAACTCTTTGTTTAGCACTTTACCATTGCATTATAATAAATGTAAATTGCACCTACCTCATTTATGTATTTATATTTAACCTAGCTAGCTATTTAATATTTGTCTTTAAAATAAGCAATAAAACTTGGCATGTTAACATGGATGTGAGATATCTCCATATTTATTAATTACTCTGCTATCTGCTATATTGCATTCTTTTATATTTAATATTCAAAAATCTTTGGCTTTCCCTTTCTCAACACACATCTTAATTTCTTCTCCTTTCGTTTCATTTGTTTGCCTTGTGAATAAAAGAAGAATTTCCCTTCTACTAGTAAGCATACCGGGATACCCGTATTCCATTATCAATTATCATTTTACTAATTCAGAATATAATATTTAGTTTTAATACACTATAACTCATAAAAATTTTATAATGCAAAAATCATTATTATAAATATATACATACACATATTTTAGATGTGTATTAAAAGGGAGCTGCTTATATACGAATTGCACGTTTATGAACATAAAAATACTTGAAAATATTTATAAATTATTTAATATTTACTTTATATATTACTATCAAGGATGCTTTTATACTATCAATATACATATGACATGATAATATGGTTGATGCATGTACACGGTCTGAGGTTTGAGGCTATAGTTCGAGAGGGCCACCTTAGTAATCTCGGACCGTGTAGAAGAAGATCACAAATACATTAGTATTAGAAATTATGCATTTCTTTTAATTAAATAGTCAAGTGTCCGGTTGGTGTCAAATCTTGGTCGTCCTCATCAGAGGGTTTGAGATTCTTCCAACTAGCTGTCCGTTCCCCTTTCCTTTGCCGCGATTCAATTTGCAAATGAGATAAATCAACAAAGAGTCTGGAAGACAAGGAGTAAGCAAAGTGAGTATGTAGGTTCACCATCAATTTAAACATGATTTATTCACAATTAACGATGGAGCTCAGAGTGGCGGCTCTTTGAGTTTTTACTTGAGGACCTCCGGGCCATTTTGTCCCTTTTCTGAAATGAGCTCCCTCTAGTGTATGTCGAATAGCGAGGGCCAAGAGGAGCCAAAAGCCTCATTCAACATATTTAACTCGACTAACGAGATTCAATCTCTTTACAAATAGCTCAAATTAGAACAACCTTTGGTGTCTTGGCACTGATTGAGCCTTTAGGTCTCCCAATCAACAAATCCATTGGGTCTCAATTTATTCACTCTTTTAAAATGCTTTTTAATTCTCTTCCAAACTCTTTGTAATTTTGATGAGATACACCTCTATTAACTATGCAAAGCTACATACTTTTATAATTTTCCTCGAAATTCCTATTGACTTAAATTATAAGAATTATAAGAATTCTACAAATAAATTTAATAACAATTCAATAAGCATGTATTTATGATATAGGTATGTTATATGATGTATGGTAAATGTGTACGATTAGGATTATTTTAGCTTAAGTGCAAGTTGTAACTTACAATCACTTGTTGCATTCATCATTCTGAGTTTTTGGCAAAATGTTCAAAATGCATTCTTATATTCTATATTTCTGTAGGCTATACTTTTATAAATTGTATACTTTACATTAAAAAAAATAGGTATGCAAATAGTAAAATGATGTCTGCACAATTAAATGCATGTTTAGTAACTCAATTATTCTTTAACAGTAACAATAGTTGGTATTTAAAATTCCTATCAAGTAAATCCAAGATGAAAGCATCTTGTGACGTATACTACAAAGAGGTACAAAAGATAGGCCTGGGCTTTATAAATTATTTGCTTAAATGCATCTTGTGTAAGATGCATAATGTAATATATATTTATTTGAATATTGAGATGCATCATTTGCTCATATCATGCCAAGTGTCCATTTAACTCAATATATTCATTGTTCAAAAGAGTAGCACATTGATAAGAAATAACAGTTCTTTTAATTTGGCAATAAAATGCAAAGTTACGCTCTCAGCTCCTTGCTTTTTTGTTTTTTGATTCATGCTCTGAAATGCAACGCGCTAATTTATAACTAAATTTCCTTCAGTTGTGTCCTGTTCTGCACTAATGCATTTCTTTATTTTTCGAAATTTTGAATTAATTTTTTAAATTCCATCACACATTGTTTAACAATGTAAATAATATTTGGATCTTTATATCTCGAGATTTGATACAAAGACAACAAAATGCTACTTATAAAATGCAACCCATGCAGGTGCTTAACGCATGAATTTCATGGTCCTCCAATGTAGTTCATATATTCTTCATATATTGTCTCCATTCACTTGGAAGTGGTGTGCGAGTGTTTTGGGTGAGCGTACAGGTTTGTTTTGTGTAATTACCTGAGTTCAATAGATGCATGACAAGTTGGGGGATGAGTGGGGATGTGGATATGGGGATTATGAAAAAGGAGATTTATTCCTCTTTAATATTTCCTCTTGAGCCAGTTGAGCCAGCGAGTCTCGTGAACAATGTGTATATGGACGAGTCGAAGAATGGTCAACTTGACTCGTCTCGATATTAAATATTCGAATGAACTGAAAGGAGCACACAGGAGTGTAGAATGCCTCCATGCATTGGGATAAGGGCCGCCGAGTTGGCAGTAGGTGGGATAAAAGTATTAATGATGATGACCACTCCTTCTCCCATGTGGGTCACGAGGTCGAGGCACTCGACGATCAACTTGATACCTTCAGGCCCATTAGTCTCATCATTACTCAGACCCTTCTCATCTCTTGGCGTCCAACGAGGACTCTCTCGGATTCCCTCCACTTGAGCAAAAAGTCCCAGTGTGCGATGATCTCAAGGGATGATCCATGTGGATATCCCAGTGTGATCTCCCTCCAAAATGATCCAATAAAGCACAGGTTTCCCAATTTTGAACTCCTCCATAGGCCCATCATGAAGAGATGGCAATTGGTGCTCCCCTGGCTTGGTGGAGAATTCCATGGGATTTACATAGGAATTGCCTTCACCCAATGGCTCAAGATCCAAGGAGGGGAAAAGTAGGTTGCGGATTAAATTGTTCGCAAAAGTTTACGTAAAGACTCCTGAACCTTCCATTAGAGCATCGTGAAAAGAAGGCTTAGACACAAAGATCATGAAATGTTTTTGCCAACGATAAATCTTCATTTGAGAAATTCATTGTGGCGGAGTGAGCGGGTAATTATGGATTTGCCACGGCTTAGCGTTTTCTCCAAACATTCCAAACCTTCCGACTCTTCAAGACTCGCAAACGAAAAGGTGAGCAGAACAATGCGAGTGTGTGTCTAACCCTTTTGTGCAAATATTTATCCCTGTCAAATATTTAAGTTTAGTAAGAAGAACCATGATTCTCAAATGGAAATATAACCAGACCTTTTCCCCCTCTAAATGATGAATAAGATGTAGAGAAATAATTCCCTGTGCCTTTCTCAATTAAACTCCTAAGCAACATTCCAAGGGAAGTAATACTACTAATAAGGACTCACTGTGAAAAATAAGACAATATTTATTCAAGACGAGTTACTCAATTGATGTCCTAAATAATTGATTCTCTAAATTATCTTAAAGATATTAAAGTCCAATGTTTGTATCCCAAATGCTTGAGAGAATCAAGGAATTTCTTTTGGGCTGAGGAAACATCTTGGACTTTTCTGAGCCCGTGACACGTCGTAGAGATAAGGAAGAAAACTTGTTAAGTTAGTTAATATACGCCATACAACTAATTGAATGTCTTTTAATTTGAAGGAAGTTCATGAGGGCGAAATTGGTGTTTTTTCATTCGAGCTCTTCTTTTTCATTGAAGAAGTAAAAGGATGAAAATGGGAAGAAATGTAAGGAGAGTGAAATAGCTATATTGCAGCCAGAAAGATTTAGAATTTGGATCAAAGGATCATATATCAAATCCTATAATTCAATTTTGCAATACTTGTGCAGGAGAAAGACCTTTGGTTAACCGTGGTTGAGAGACACACGGTTAAGTGTGAGGGAAGAACCGTTAAATTCCATAATGCTCACTCATCTGCTCTCCTGCTGGTGGCTGTGTCGGTGTGTGAATGAGCCCAGTGCATATCAAATCCAATTCCCCACTTTAAGATTAATTCCAATCTAAGAGATCGCCGACTCATTGAACAAGGCCTTGTAGCAGTAATGCCCAAAGAGGATCTTTGGCTACTTTCGTTCACAAGAGAAAAAACATGAGAGAATGATCAAGAAATGCTTTTTTATTTGGAGCCGAAGGTCAATTGAGCTCCCATGGACTTCATATATCTTTATCTTTCATAAACTACACGTATTTAGTCAAAACATTGAGCGGAAAATACAATTAACAAATTACATAATTATATACTTTAGTCTTCTAAATTAGCACGATATTTCATAGGTATCTAAAGGGTCAAAAACATCCAGTTTTTATAAGAAAAATCGCGAATGGTTATTTGCTTACTCAATTAAGAAATACAAACACAAAGTTTACATATAAAATAATAATGTAGTAATAATATAAAAATAACAAATGTAAATATTTCAACCACGCGCCTTCCAAATGGTCCTGAAAACGAGTCGAAAGATTCACTATATAATATATAGACTATATAGGGACTCTGACGTGCCATACAAGAACTATTCACCATCATCAATACATTTTGTAATAATAATAAAAGTGTTCACAAGCACTATTATGATTATGAAGGTCTTCTTGTGCCTTATAATAATTATATAGGTATAAGAATATATATTTATGTATATAGCAAATTATTCTAATAATCTCGTCGATTCTGCAGACTTCTTTCTTAAGTAGTACATAACAAAAAGTCCTTTATATAAAATAATACATTGATTGGGAAAAAAGGGTGAACAACTTGATGATGAATTGTGAAGAGGAAAGAAGTGCGGAGAAAGAAGAACAAAGTAAGAAGTACGTCAAGAAAAGATGACTTGAGGAAGATTCATTTTCGCCATTGGTTCATCAGTCGATTCGAGGAGTTTGAAAGCGGGAGTTTTTAACAGAGTGACAGGAAAGTTGACCTTTTGAGGAAAGGTCCAAAAACAAGGCGAGAATTCAAAGGTTTCTCTCATCAACATGAAAGAGAAGAGGAAGAAGCACCGTATGGATCCTCGTGTGTGCGAATTCTACACTTCTTACGAGTAAGTTGAGGATGGGATCCTTGTGAAGATCTTCATTCATCATCGAGTCACAAATGGCACAAGTTGGAAGTGTTTTATGGCCTGGGTGTTTCTCTCTGGTGTGTCGGCGGGAACTCGGGGGGTATGAGAGAAAATGGGCATTTCGAACAGAGAAAATACTTCTTGTGAAATGGTCGAGGAATTGAAAAGGGAAAAACACAAGTAAAAAATCGCGATTCAAATTTCACAAAACTTCTATTTGGTCACGACACTTGCTATATGGTCTTGTTCTTCTTTTGGTGGCGGGCGGGATTTTGTTAGACCATTTGGACTGTGGCCCATGCATTGAATGTCACTTTTTTACTTGACTTCCTCTTTCGTCCGTTCTCAGACCCTGGGCCCCACATCCCATTCAATTTTGGCACTACATTATTGCGAAAGTTCCTCTTGAACCGCTGGGACAACGTGGCCCACATCCCGTCTTGCCGCCCAGAGTCTCTCAGGAGGATTTTGGCGGTTGCCTTAGAGGCCGTGGTTCTCCCGCCGGACCTAAACCGGGTTTTCCCAATGGTCGAGAGACTCTTGGTTCCTTGCTGGGCCTCTGAGAGCTCCAGCCAAGACGAGAAGGGAACCAAGAGCCGCCCATTGGACCAACCCACAACCCCGTTGGACCCGCCTGGGAACGGAGCGAGGAAGTTCATTGACCTCTGGTACGGCGCAAAGGTCGAGGTGCTCCGGCCCATCACGTGGTAGAGGTAGGACTCTTTCGGGTAGCTGCTCTTCCCCTTCCCCACGTTCTCCGTCTTGAGGGGGACGAGGAGGATGGGACGCTTGGGCGGCTTGTATTTCCGGGTCGTGGCGGGTCGGAGGTCAGGCGGGTTCTCGTCCTCGTCTTCCTCGCTCTCCTCCTCGGACTCCTCCTTTCGTGCCTCGTCCTTCTCGGGCGGCGGCGCAAAGAAAAAGTCCAGAGACTTGAGGTGGCTGGCGGGACTGGACGCGATCCTTCCAAGTGGTCGCAGCGACCCGAACGCCTCCTCACCCCCGCGACTTCCCAGGATCGGATTCATTTTAAACTTGACGGGCTTGAGCGTGAGGCGAAGATTCCTGTAGGTCGTGAATAGCGACTCGGCCTCCACGCGCGTCCGGAAGTGAATGACCAGCGCCACCATCTTGGCCGCGTGGCGGAGCACCCAGACGAGCGTGGAGGAGTGCACGGGGTCGCAGTGGCAGAAAACGATGTCCTCGATGGGGTATGACTGGAAGGAGGAGGAGTTCGTGAGCGGTTCCCAGTACGGCGAACGTTCGCCAGGCACGGAGAACTCGTCCGAGTCTGAGCCGTTCCCGGACGAGGAGTTGTTGTCGTCGCTCACGCGAAGGCCAGTGGAGCTCGAAATGCTCAAGCTGTCCGTGGGCGGGGGCGTGAGGGAAAAACCCTCCTTCTCCTCCTTCGAGATGTCCAGGTCGTCGATGAGGACGGAGAGCTCGAGTTCCACTGAGCTCGCCTTGGCCGACCGCACTGACTCGCAGTCTGACTCGAACCCTTCGTCGCTCGAGGATTTCATCCCGGGCGATGTGAGCCGCAGTCCGCGCTCCGACACTTCCACTGTGTACCTTTACACACCAACAATTCCCCAATCAGAAAAACACTTCATTCTTCACTCTCATTCTAACTTTTCGCCCAAATTTATTATTTCCCACAAAGGTTTTAAAACAATTTAAAACAATTACATGATCCATTCAATTTTTGTGATTCTCCTTGAGTTTTGAATATATTTAAGTCATATATCCTTAGAATTAATTTAGCAAATATAAGCAGATATTTAAATAAGGAAATATATGTAGCGCAAAATATTTAATAAGTAGGAAATGATATTTAAAAATCACTAAATCTTCCATTTGTTTCCAATAGGAGAAAAACCAAATTAGCATATTTATTTGGGTTATCAAATGTTTGGAAAATCCTGAAGCGAAAGCGCCAAACATTAGCAATTGGGAGCTAAACGGTGTAAATGTGAAGAGTCCTTACATGTTTGCTTCGCATAACTTTCCATTCTTCTTCCTCACATCGGCTGGATGAGATTTCTGCACGAGGGTTTCCACGAGGCTTCCGAGAATCTCGGATCGAATCGCCCCATCCAACTGAACCTTCCCAAGGAGGAAGCCGGTGAAATGAGACATGCTCAACCTGCAGACGTGAAAATATCAAAAACAATCCGAGAACTGATAACAGGACTCGAGAATCGTCCACTGTGTATACCTATGTATGCAATGTGCAAAAATGGAATTTCCCTCTAACCATGCAGTTACTAAGAATTTATAATGTCATTGGATGGCAAATGATTTGCCACTGTGGAAGAAATAAGCCATGAAATTCTCATCTTCCCTGATAATACCAAGTTAAGTTATAATGATTCATAATGGGAAAATGTATAGTTTGTTGGTCCTTTAAGAAGATTCTCATTAGATGCGAACATGAGGATGAAAAGGTCCAAAGATGAGTGACTATGGAGGAACAGTACCAGCTCAAAGGATCTCGTCAAGAGAACCAAAGCGACGGAATCAGTTTTTTTTGCTCCAATTTCACTTCCCTCTATACGCTTTGTTGACTCTCTTTTTCGTGTAATTTCCGTTAGTTTGAACTTGTAATTTTTGGGGCCAAGAAATTGGCCAAGGATTTCATAACACATGAAGGAGTTTCCTTCCGACCCGCCAAATCCTCCATGAATCGCCCCAATTAAACCCAAAGCGCGGCTCGCGTGTTCCGCAATTACTTTCCAAAATTATCAAATTATTGCACTTGTTCCGATCTCTGGACTTGATGATCGTTGGAGCTGATCTGGCTATATGTTCATATTTGCCTCCTCATCAGGGCTTCCATATCCAATTGAGTGAGCCAGCTAAGCCAGCTAACTGTTCACCTAAATCCACTCCCTCATCACTCACTATTCTCCTCGCAATTACACTCCATCACATTGGATTCGACTATTAATAAATAGCCCGTCTTTTTAATTTCATCCCACAAGTGCATTTACTCCGTGCGTATTCACCATATACTCGTATTACCTTTTTGAACATACATGTATGTTCTTATGGAATATACTTATACCGCTTTGGCTCGAAATATAGCCCTGGCTATCTTTTAACGTCCGACCCTCACGACTCACGTCCGACCCCCGGCTGTAAATCGAACCCGGCTATATATTGAACCCGAGCTACATTTTCATAATTTTACTTTTTGGCATTTCAATTATTTTTTCTTTATCATTAATAGCGTTCAATTATCATTGCTACATGTTTCTTAACGTACTTTATTGTATTGGGTAAAATATATTATTTTGACTCGGCTATAATTTAAAATCTCGTGTTGACCCCCCCGGCTAAATTTCGAGCCAAAACGGTATGACATGTGAGAAGACCTTATTACCTATACGCGAAATAGCAAGATCTCCGTTTAACAATAGACGGAATGATGAAGGAGAATTTTGTTCTCATTCATTCACCATTCCGATACTTGAATTGAAGACTCAATCAATAAAAAAAGCAAATGAAGATTCTTCATTTCTTTTTTTTACACACCTTCATACAAGTACATTTGCAAATATTTAAATATATGCATAACCTAATTAGTATTTTTATAACAAGACATTTCTCCTTATTTAAGTTTTACTATCGGCTTGCATGAATATCTTCTGAATTAGGTACCTATATCATAATCATAATGGTCGGGTGTTATTCGTACATTGAAGTTATGCCCTTTTGAAGTTTGTCTTGGACATATTTTATATGTTACTATATTAAAGAGGATATATTCATATGTAAGTAATAAATAACTGAAATGATACTTAAAGTTATATAGTAGTAGGTAAGTTTAAAAACCTTGCATTCCTTTCTAATTATGTTCACCACGCATATAATAAACCCCATTTCCTAGCGAGTCATAATATTCCTAACTTGCTAACCTGCGAAGTCCAATCATCCGCTGCACATGAGAAGATCTCTAAATGGCATATTATCAATAATTAGGAAATTGGACCATTTCAAACCGTATAGCCATTAGTTGACTCATATTGGGATATTGGAATAACTGCTTTACACCCGTATTGTACATACTTATTTATTGACTTCTTCGTATGCCCAAAGAAAGTTTTCACACTCCCTAGCAGACTCCATTATGAGGAATTTGAATAACCTTATACATTGGCTATAATTTGTATAAAAGAACTTGTAAATAATAAGGGTCCTTCCCCTTGTTTACTCCTTTACCTATGGGTTCAATTAGTTGGACGGGAAAGGCAAGGTGAGTCCGCTCAAGGAGTTTTCTCATATTTTCAAAAAGGTTGAAATTAAAAATAAATGTAAATAACCTTCTCACTCGCTCAGAGCCAAAATCCCCAATACTCTCCCCTTCATTTCATACAAAATAAACAATGTGGAACTCTCCTTTTAAACACGTAGGGACGTGCTGTGTTCAGAACAGATAATTTCACTTCAATAGGAAAAATATCTCTCAAAACAATCAAATTTCTCTCGAACCGCAAGACCTCAATTTTTCAAAACGCATTTTAAAATATTTTGTAATAATAACCATGCATGGGTAAATATTGATCAAATCACTCTCTCAGTAGCACAAGAATGTGGATATTTCAATGTGGAGGAATGTACTTCATATGCCTATTGCTATATAATAGTGATTGGTATATCTTGATGAGATGATTGAAAGAGATTAAAGGTTACTTCCACATTTCCCTATCTATCCCACGCTGCCCTTATTATCCTTGTTGAACAATCCTTTACCTTAATGCCAATTGAGACAAATTGATCTAGTTGATTATGCACAAAAGAGTCCAACCACGGCCCTACTGGACTTATTGAGTGAGCGAGGAAATAAAAATTTTCTCATCAAAATTTAAATGAAACCACAACATTGGTGGAGAATAGGAAATAAGACTATTTCCTAGTTCAATTTCCCTCTTTGCATTTCCCATAGGATCCAGCTCTAAGAGGATATTCTCGGCTCAAAGGAGGAACTGATGAAATAACATTTGACATCCTCTGTGTTCCATCAAAGGTCTAAATACACAAGGAACTCTCCTGACTTACTCAAGGAAGGAACAACAATGACTCCGATGACAATAATCAGAACAATAATAATGATTTTACAAAAAAGTATGTTAAAATTTCAAGACAACTGTGTGAGCTCTCAACGGGTCTGTCCATTATTGTTCTCTATAAAAGAACCTGAAGCCAGTAGTTTACTATTCTCTTTATTTTCACTCTTGGTGGAGTCTGGGTCAATGGTAGAGTGTTGATGTGGGTGAAGAATTGATTGGTTTACCTGGTCGTTCGGCCTTGTTTGGGCAGAGGGTCAAAGGGACACGTCACTTTGGCAGGGCTCGGGTAACTGCCCGGTGTTTCACAAACGGGGGCCTCATGGCGGAGCCCAACGAGGGTTTCTAACAAGAGCGGACCGCCAATGCACCTGTTGGATCCAAGCGTGGCTGAGGAATAACGAAGGAGAGGAGATGTGCGAGGCTCGTTGGGCCAAACACCCCCGATGGGAAGGAAACCCTTTGGACTCCGTGCCCATCATCAATCTCTCATAGACCGGATCAAAGTAGGCTAGCGAGAGAACCACACTTGTCTCCCCTCCACGACGGAGGCTCAGGGACGCCCATTTAGCATACATCTTCTCTCGATCAACGCGTTGGCATCCATAGCCTAGTTAGGAACCCTCATTAATTAGGAGCTAATTGCCAGCTCCACCTCAGTTTCAAACCCCAAGAATGACAAAAAACAAACCTACATTTCCGACTCAAGGCAAAAACGACGTTGACCACTTGTGGGGATGAATGAATGGAATTCATTATTCTTGATGCCTCGACCGCGGGAGGACCATTGACTCCTCAAACTCATCAACTCCGATGTGCCATCCACGGATGTGACAAAGTCGAGTTGTTTTGAGATCTTTGTTATTATTATAATTACTATTGTAATTTTGAATATTTAATTATTTACTTGATTGCTTATTAATTAAATATTCCTCTACTCTAATGTATCAAATAATATAATATTTTGAGATTTATTAATATATTAACATACGTATGAAAATATGAATGGCATAAGTAGTTTTTTTGCCATTTTGTTCATCACAATTCATCATGTTAGAAAAGTATTTAATTTAGTTTGGTTTTGGCTAAATTATTATTATTATTATTATTATTATTATTATTATGAATGGAAAAGGGGACTTTCGTAATTAAATTTACGATGTTTTTCCAGTTTTCTCTCAATTTCTCGTGCATGCGAAGGGGTTTATAAGTCGATGGATGGATATCGAGAGAAATATTGAATGTTCGTTAGCTCGGCATTTGGTAGAAATTTGTTGACGTATGGGAAAGCTCAGAGTTGAGAGAGTGGCAGAGGAAATTAGAAATTGCGGCCCGCGTGGCCAACATGTCCACCTATGTCTTGACCTCATGAAATGAGGAGCGTGAGTCGAGGGGTGAAGGTGAGGATGCTGGAAAGCTCCAATGTCCAACCACGTCTAACCTGCCCTACAAAAGAGCATGGGAAGCACACCTACCTATGTACTCTTGCCCATGTCTACCTACATATGATATGTATGTGCATCTGTGCAGACCTCTCGGGATCCCATCAATGCCATCATTATGAGAATGTCAAAGGCTGTTCTTTGAGTGCAGGGAAAGTGGAGATCAAGATTCAATTCAACTTCTCCTTATACATACATATTATTCACTATATTGTACTATATGTATATATATACACCTATTCTGTACCTATACCTACTAAATGTTCCTCGAAGGAGGAAGGGCTCTAAAGGTTAAATTTTAAATTTCATATAAAGATAACATAATGGCTCAACTATTTACTTCATTTTGGCAGAAAAAGAAGAAACTTTTTTTTCATTTTTAAACTCATACCACTCAAACATAGATATAACTATTTATGCATGCATGTCTAATCACTAAAAACCTACCCATGTCACATGAAATTCATATATGTTTATACTTAATAGCTATCTCTACTATAGAGAATATGGAAAAAGTTGCAATGTGAATAAGTAGGCTTATAAGAGAACGAATGCATATTGTCTTTGTATGTCTATGTAAATAGCGTTGAAGGATTTTGGCTGAGAGTTGAGGAATTGTCACCCTGAAGTTGCACTTTTCGGAAGAATGACCTCTGAGCCTCCTCGAGCCTCCTTAGTCGAGAAAAGATGTTGATGAAGAGGGGAATGAAGGGGAGAATAATTGGAACAGCTTTTCCTATTTGAAACCTCGCCAACTTGAACTTGAAAGGATGTAATGGACTCAAGAGCCCCTTGCACACATCTCCTTCCCTCGTCGCTCTCTCGAAGGCGGAGATCCCCACGAGAGAAATCCCCACTTGGAGATGCGAGATTTCTGTGGAATTGGAAATGATGTGACACACCTTCCATGGAACATTATTATCACTTCTTCGTCCATGGCAAGGGAAAGGTAAGATTGGAGAGGGGAAAAAAGCTGCTGGGGAACCCACCTCCATCCCGAATGTATGTTATTGGAATAGTGGGCCAATAAAGGATGATTTGGTCAACTTTGGATGAGGAAGACACACGTGCCGATGGGGTGGTTTGAGTCTCGTCCCACTAAAGCCAATCTCTTCCATCCACTCGAGCTCATTAGCAGGGGCGATATTGACTCCAATCATCCCGGGCTCAATGGGACCAAACGACTCAATGAAGAATAGTGCAGACCAGGCAACTCTCATTTTTCCAATCACCTCCATCAGCCCTCGTAAATAAAACAAAAGGGAAACGAGCCCATGAGCAATTACAAGCTCCTTCTTCTTATGATGACAGAAATGCAAAATTGATTTCAACTCTGCTTTTCTCTCTTGACCTATACTGCGGAATACTGCCTCGCTAGCTCACTCACTGAATGAGGGATAAAAAGTCAACATGGTGGATACGAAATACCAATGGAATTATTTATAATACCCAAGTACAAAGAGACTGAGAATTTCTCGCTTGTACATTGTTGTTGGCCATGCAGATCACTTGGCTTAAGACCTCGGTGAGAGTCTTAAGTGAGGAGTCCTACCTGGATGTGGACACGTTAACGAGATCCCATTCCGAACCAGAAAGAGAGATCAATTCCTCATCATCTCCCATTGGAAATAGAAATCGAGGAAACTCATTTCAATATCCTTCACTTTTCACAAACTCCGTTCAACATAGGGTGTAATGGAAGTTCACATTGGGCATTATGAAGGTTCCTCAAGACACCGACACACGAGATGATTTTCTCATTCTACACGCTTCCTCCAATCTCTTCATAATCATCACACGCCATTATGGACATTCTTCTGGGCTATGAACATTATACTTAAAATAACACTTTTGACTCCCAGTTTATGATAATCTTCATTATACATTACAGTCATACAGTTCAGTACTACCTATGTACATGACTATTAAATTTCAAATGTGTAAATTCATCAATATTAAATAGAGAGTTTTCTTCTAACTGCCCCAACTAAAAGTAAATGATACAACAATTTATACATTTATTAAATGTTTTTTCAATAGTTCATTCATTTTTTCCTATTTCACATAACACAAAATTCACATTACTCCATTGCGCAAATTAAACCTTTAGCGTTCAAAATGGATTCAATTGATTAACATAATCAAGATTTGTTTGACTTAATTAATATAAATTATGAAAATATCTACCAAATGTAAATTTGTCTATAATGTTCATTTTCCAGTTGGAATTTGAAGTCTTGCTCGGAATTACCACAAGATTATATCAAGATTTTAGTTATCAACCACAACCACTGACACTGGTGAGGGAGTGAGTCAAATCAAATGGAAGTCCTCGCCGCTGAGGTTCCTCTCCTTCCTGTAAAATAATGATCTCTCACTTTTGGTCATTGATTGAATAAGCTTCTCGTCTCTCTCAATTACTTACTTTTCCTTACATTTAATTACACTTTTTCCTTTTCTTTTTCAACGAGCCGAGTGACCTGAAAAGATGCTACATCTTCTTCTCCCACACAATTCGATGCCTGACATGAGAAGTGATGGAAAAGAGAGACTTTTAATACACTTTTAAATGCTCTCTTTAAGCTCGTCATTGAGGATAAATGGGGAAATTGCATAGTTATTCATGAGAGTGATTAGAATACGTTTAAGTATAGATATTTTTACTTATAGATTACTGCAATGATCCCACGATCTTGGACTGTCCAGAATGAAAGTTGGTGTGTGACCTCGTCGCATAATGTGCTCTATGACAATAACCGAATAGAGGCATAATAGAGGACTTGCATTTAATTTTGACGATAATAAATAGGATATCTCATATATCAATAGCGAGTCTATATAATATATTGTATACAGAATATGAATAATAAAGAAAATGAATGTATGGATGAGAAGAAAAAATAATTGTGAAGGGCCGATGACGGTTGACAGACCGATTCATGAGTAAATTAATCGGATAAATTGTCTCAGAGACCTTTTTACTTATTCCTATCGTCAATATCCATCTTAATAAATGGGATTTTGATCAGGAGTGAAAAAACCGACGAGTCAGGCTCAACTCCTCTCTCAATTGACCATTTGAAAGGAGAGCCACTATATGAAAGTCTTTTCATTTATACCTATTGATGATGAGACTGAAATTTTGAAATTTTTCTCTTTTAATTTAATTATGTGAAGGATTGAGAGTTAATTTGAATGTATTTAATGTATTCATTAGAGGAATTGGCTTTCTTAAGGATGTGTGGTTCTATTGAACTTCTACTCATTTGAAAGTTCAGAAAAACTTATTATTCAAAGGCTGTAGAAAGCTTTCACAATCAACTTCTTTATGACTCGATGAATCTCAATGATCCAACTTTTACATTGAAGCTTTTCTCATTCACTATGTACAAGAGAAAATTTCATTTTATTAATATTTAAATGAAATACGGATTTTTTTCACAAATACAACTAAATCATATTTAATGAAAGTAAACCTGATTTTATCCATCATATCTATACAATATGTGTAGATATGGATTATATTTAAGCGTATGAGTGATAAGAGCACCAGTTAGTAAAAATTGTGAAAAATTCAGATTTGAATTATTATCAGAATTATCGCTTTATGAATTTTGTAAAATAAACGAATCAAAAAGACGCTTTTGTTTGAAATCAAAATTTAAAAAATTAATATCAAAACATTCAAATTCCAAAGGCTAATAAACAGTAAATGAAAAAGGGCAGTAAGTAAGTCATAAATTTAAATGAGTAATTTCATTAAAATAAAAACCGTTGTGTTTCCCTCATTTTGCCAAATGACCCGAGTTTTTTCATCTTATTCTTTATGAATGTTCGTAACATTTGAGTAATAAGTAAATACCTTATACAATTCTAAACGTCCTCTTCCAATTGGCATCATATAATTCGGACTACTAAACAATTAAGGTTGTTAAATGGAATAAATTATATGGTAGGAACCATTCGAATTCTTTGCAGAACCAAATGAATTTTGGATGAAATAGCTTTATTTACCGAACCAAAAATTAAAATATCAAAACTAAATGTTTTTTTTTACAAACAATAATAATATGTATTTCATTAATTGTTAGATCAAATTATAATCAAGTACTCACATTGTGGGGTGTCAGTAAAGAATGCCACTAATAAATATGAAAATAAAATGCTTAACCATCAATTGAGAATATAAGAATATTTAAAGATGAATTCTAAGTATTTTATATTCGGAATTTTGTTTATAGAATAGATATTGGACACTAACTAACTTCTAAAAAGGATTATAAAGTTATCAAAATAACATATAATAATAATTTTCGTTTATTTTTAAAAACATTTGGTTCTGGCATTTTATTTTTTGGTTCGGGAAATAAAGCCATTTCGTCCAAGATTCATATGGTTCTGCAAAAAATTCGAATGGTTCTGTGCGGAAAATCGATGCCTTGTTAAATTCATACAATTTTAATAGATTTAAAAAAAATATAAGTACAATTATATGAAGATTAAGGAGAACTTGTGGAAAAAATTTGCTTAACATAGGTAGTCTTTTGTAAAAATAAAAGATCATAACTAGAATTAGAATATAAAAGATGACAACGAAGATGTGATTTTAAACATGATCTAAATATTTTTAAATCTACTGGGTCATTCTGACACTTTTATTGCTTCACCCCTAGGTCGAGTAATTTATTTCCTTGTTGCTCATATCATCCAGTTGCATTTTCCTTGTAAGACGATCACCCCATGTAGGACTACAAGTGAACAAGTGTATGTATTTTCTTATAATGAAAGAATGCGAAATAATGATAAAAATAACATGATTTTATTTCATTATATTTGTAAACCATATGTTTATATGCACCGTAGTAAAAAAATGATTCAGTTATAGTACTTATAGTTTTCTCACAAAATTGTAAGTTGTACCATTCGAAAGAACGTGCAATTTTACATAGGAAAATTCATTAAAAAAATAATATCACTATCTTTGACATTTTCTCTTGAGCAATAAGGTAAAATCCATAAATCTTCACATAAACGCGCAGAAATCTATTATTAAATCTATTATACAGTTTATTAAAAGTATGTTTATTAATTAAAATGTTCATAAATGCATTAAATCATCTATATTTCTAGCTGTGAAATATTATTGAGAAATGAAGAATAAAAAAGTTATTTTTTAATAGATTTCTGCGCATTTACGTGAAGATTTGTGGATTTTACCTTATTGCTCAAGAGAAAATGTCAAAGATAGTTAATTTTATGTTTAAAATGAATTTTCCTATGAAAAATTGCGCGTTCTTTCGAATGGTACAACTTACAAATTTGTGAGAAAACTATAAGT